>NW_019104834.1:45273-78789 GCF_001995035.1 Momordica charantia | reverse complement strand
GCCGCCGATCCGAGGAGCCGCCGCTGTGCTGGTCGCCGGTGGTATTGCCGGTTGCCGGAGGAAGGGAGGAAGAGAAAGGGGGTTGGCGGCTAAGGTAAGGGAAGGAAGAAAGTGATGAAACCTACTGTGTTTTCTTTTTTTTCTTTTTATTAATTTTCTTTTCCTTTGTTTTAAAACCAAACCAACCCAAAAAGCCCAACATACCCAAGCCCAAGAGAAAAGAAACCCATCCCAACTTAAGATAAAACCAACCACACGGAGCCCGATATATATAAATTTAATTAAAGTTTAATTTAAAATTAAATGAAAATCTCCTAATTCAAGACTAACTAACCTGAGGGACTCGGGGCGTTACAGTTTATTTGATTTGTTTGTTAATTGTAGTGTGATATAGCCATATATACTTTATAGTTCATATATAAGTTTATCTGAGTTTGATTTTGGTGAATCAATTATTCATACTACAGTCAACACATATAGTTAAATTTTGCATTTGGAAAAAGTTTTAAATCCAGAAACCTACAACTGTAAAATTTGTATGAAATGACGTAAATCTCGCAGCGAAAACAAGGATCTTTGTTTTTGAATTTTGACGAACAAAACCCACAAATGAAAAAGGAAAATGCAGGGGAATTGGGTATTACCTTCGATAAGCAGTTCTTCAACAAACCCAATTGACACCACCAAACGATCTTCCTTGCTATTCTCTGGTGAGGATCTTTGCTTGTGGGTACAATAATTGAAACCAGAGAGAATTGAGAGAGCAAAATCTACGGGTTGGTTTTTCTTTTTCCAGTTTTCCCTTTTTGTGCACAACAATTCTACAAAAATAAAATGACGTGGGGAGTTACCGTACGTCATCACAAACTACCCACTCCCTGTTAGGGGGTGATAAATATTAATATTAATTAATATTAATTATATTAATATTAATAATTAATAATATAATTAATTAATTATTAATCTAACTAACAATTAATTATTTAATCCCAAAATATGATCATATTCTAAAGCAATTCTCTCATATAACCTATAGTTGTAATGTACATCTTATGCACATTGTTTTAATATGAATTCTATTCATATGGATCTTTTATTTGAATCTCATTCAAATAATTTCTCTCATAATATATAGTTTCAATTTAGAATTAATCATATATTATAATATATCTATATACATATGTTCTTTTGAGAAATTTTAACATTTTAAATTTGTCCAAAAACTTGATCCTCGTTTTATCCGTTGTGAGCTAGTAAGGGGACCTAATGGACCTACAGATCAGAAGCTCCAACGATACGAGATTAATCGGTCAAACTCATTAACCAAGTTAATCAACATTCGTTAACTACATGTCACTTCACTAAAGACCCACAGCTGCACTATTCTCACTGTAGAATGTTTTCGTGTCCACGAATATACGACCATTAATGGCAAGTCAATCCTTCACGAGTGTTAATAACTCAAGCTAGGTCAAATTACCATTTTACCTCTGAGTTACATCTTACTCCTTAAATACCACTGCTCCTCTAATTAACAACCTCGTTATGGTCCAACCAATAACCGAAAGTCCCTCTCGGGCCAGTGAGAGGGTGAAACCCCTTGTTCAAGTCCTGGAGTCAGCATTTAAGAGAACATTCATCTACTCCCCTAAGGACGAGGAGGAGTGAATTCCATCTTGTGAAGTTATGTTCCCAGCTCCCCTTTTGGTCTGTCCTCAAAATGGTAGGAATGTCGAGTCGGCGACTCGGGCCACTCTTACCCATACAGATCAAAGGACGAGCCCTCATGGGCAAGAGTCCATAACTCAGATTGGGAATGAGTTGTCTGGTCATCCTATGAAATAACAATCTGTTAATCAACAACGTTACATCTAAAGATTGACTATTTCGTGATTCGGTCTTATACAAACTCATTGTATACGATACTCTCACTCGCATGTCTCCACACGAACAACCTGGATCAGGTCATTTGTAACATTTACAAAGTGGGTCGTATCCATAGTGTTGCCAGGATAAGGTACCCAACCTTATCCATATACTATAGACCCTTTTGGTTATTTCTGGGACATTATCCACTTGTATATCGAAGGTATATCACATATATACCCAGTATATATACTGTCTCGGTTACATTATAATAACCTTAGATGTTTAGTTTATTGGATTTAGACAATGCAATGCTATGGATTCAACAACAAATTGATTGAATAAAACTATATTGAATATAAATTTGTTTTTACACTAATTACAAACTACGAGTTTAAGGCAACACACCCAACAAACTCCTACTTGAACTAAACTCAAATGGGGTGTACATAATCATAAAGCAAAGGGAAATACAATAAACTAGGGCATACACTATACCTGTTACATTTATCCCACTTGCCCTAGACTAGCTGTACAATGCTCGTAGACCTAGACTTTCTAGATGGCTCTCAAACACTTTAGCCGTGAGTGCCTTCGTAATAAGATCAGCAATGTTCTTTGAAATTTGCCACAGCACCACTGTAATCACAATAAAGCGTGATGAGCAAGTTCATATTTGGAACGACTTCCAAATCGGTCAAGAACATCCTAAGCCAAACCGCTTCTTTTGCTGCTTCACAAGTTGCAACGTACTCAGCCCCCATCGTGGAGTCTACTATGCATCCTTGTTTGACGCTTCGCCAAACTACCGCTCCTCCGTTAAGAGTGAATACTGACCCCGACGTGGATTTCTCTGAATCTTTGTCTGTTTGGAAGTTAGAGTCAGTGTATACTGTAAGGATCAAATCCTTAGAGCCATACATGAGCTTGTCGTCTCTCGTTCTCTATAGATAGTTGAGGATTCCCTTAACAATAGTCCAGTGATCATATCTTAGCGATTGATACCTACTGACCATCCCTACTACATAGCAAATGTCAGGCCTAGTGCACAGCATAACGTACATCAGGCTGCCAACTACTGAAGCATAGGGTATACGTCTCATATCCTTAACTTCTTGAGGTGTCTTAAGACATTGTTCCTTAGACAGATGAATTCCATGCCTGAAAGGCAATAAGCCCTTATTGGAATTTTGCATCGAATATCGAACAAGCATCTTGTCAATATATGTTACTTGAGACAGGGCCAATGTTTTGTTCTTGCGATCCCTTAGAATTTGGATGCTAAGAACATACTGAGCTTCTCCCAAATCCTTCATTTGGAACTCAGTAGCTAGCCACTTCTTTATGTTAGTGGGGTATCCTACATCATTCCCAATGAGTAGGATATCATCCACATACAACACAGAAGGCTACGGTGTTGTTGACGATCATCTTGTATACACAAGGCTCATCAACATTTTGGTCAAAACCATAAGATTTGATCGCAGTATCTAACCTTATGTTCCAAGATCAAGATGCTTGTTTCAATCCGTATATGGACCATTTAAGCTTGCAAACCTTTTGCTCTTGACCTTGAGCTATGAACCCCTCGGGTTGGGACATATAAATACTTTCTTCAAGATTGTCATTCAGAAAGGCAATCTTGATGTCCATTTGCCAAATCTCATAGTCATAATGTGTGGCAATGGACAAAAGTATTCTTATGGACTTGAGCATAGCTACAGGGGATAATGTTTCTTCATAGTCTATCTCTTCCCTTTGTGTGTAGCCTTTCGCCACAAGCCTCGCCTTGTAGGTCTGTACCTTTCCTTTGGCGTCTCATTTTCTCTTGTAATCCATTTGCACCCTATGGGTCTTACCCCGTCAGGTTGGTCTACAAGTTCCCAAATGTAATTGAAGTACATAGACTCCATTTCCAAATCCATGGCTTTGACCCATTTGTCATTGTCGACATCTTCCATTGCCTGTTCGTAGGTCAATGGATCCTCAACGCCATCATCCGGTATGACAACTTGGGTTTCAGTTAAACCCACATAGCGATCAGGTTGTGACACAATCCTCCCACTACGTCGAGGCACCCTCAATTCTTGAGGTGGATGTGACTGACGTGACGTGCTAGCTTCATTAACAACTCTTGTCGAAATGCCAGCTTGATCAACAACTCTTGTTGACTTATTTGTAGCCTCTTTAGAAATCTTGTTTATCACTACTTTACTTCATGGTTTACGATCTCGAACATGGTCTTCTTCTAAGAAGGTGATGTTTGTCGATACAAACACTCTGTTATCTTGAGAATTGAAGAAGAGACCACCTCTCGCCTCTTTAGGGTAACCTACGAATAGACATACTTTTGAACAAGGTTCCAATTTCTTTGGGTTAGTCATGAGCACGTGTGCCAGACATCTCCAAATATGGAAGTGACGTAAACTAGCTTTACGACCCTTCCATAGTTCAAAAGGTGTTTCAAAAACACTCTTCGATGGAACTACGTTCAAAATGTAAACTGTAGTCTCTACTGTGTAATCCCAAAACGAGTTAGGCATTTGAGCATAGCTCAACATTGAGCGAACCATGTCTAACACGGTTCGATTTCTCCTTTTTGATACACTATTCTATTATGGTGTACCAGGGGCTGAGAGTTGGGACGTGATTCCATGTTCTATCATATAGTCCTGAAATCTCAAATTCATATACTCTCCATCCCGATCAGATCGAAGTCTTTTAATGGTTTTACCTAATTGATTTTCAACTTCGATCTTGTACTCTTTGAACTTTTTCAAGGGCTTCGAACTTGTGTTGCATTAGGTATAGATAACCATACTTTGAATATTTGTACCCTCCTCGAGCTTTAACATTCATCGAACCACAAAGGTCTTGATGTATAAGTTCTAAAGCCTCTTTGACTCTATAACCTTTTCCAGTAAAAGGTCTTTTAGTCATCTTGCCTTCAAGATAAGACTCACAAGGTGGTAAAAAGTTGTCTTCTAACTCGCTTAAAAGATCATTCTTAACCAATCTCCCAATAGTATTGAGATTAATGTGGCCTAATCTTAAGTGCCAAAGATAGGTATTTTCTTTAAGAGAAACTTTTTGCCTTTTATTTTGAGTTTTAGCATTTTTAAACAACTCGGTATTTAAAACTGCTTTAGTTATGGTTGGTCTTAGCACATACAAGTTGTTTTCAAGCTTAGCAGAACAAATATTTGCACCATTTCTAGAAATGAACACTTCATTTAATTGAAAAGAAATGGAATACAAATGTTCAAACAAACAAGAAATTGAAATTAAGTTTCTTTTGATTTTTGGAACTATGTACACATTATCTAATAATATAGACAAATTCTTGTTCGAAAATAACTTGAGCTCCCCCACCGCCACAGCTGAGATGACCTCTCACATTCCGACCTTGAGAGTCATCTCTCCGGCTTCAAGCTGCCTCCAAGAACTAATTCCCTGAAACGAAGAACAAACCCGATTAGTGACTCCTCAATCGAATATCCAGGCAGAGTCATCATTATCCATTAAACATGTTTCCAAAACAAGTAAATCATATTTACCTTCGTTGGCTTTCTTCTTCTCGGCCAGGTATTTCGGGCAGTTGCGCTTCCAATGCCCGTCCATGTTCTAGTGGAAACACTTTCCTTTGTCTGCAACTTTAGCCTTGCCTTTCTTGGCAGCGGCAGCAGCGGAGTCAGGTTGAGACCCCTTACCAGCAGCCTTCTTCTTCTTGAAAGTCTTACTTCCAGAAGAAAAGGGCGCAGACTTGGTTCTAGAGGACAAACCTCGGTGGAACCTCTTTGAGGTAGCAAAATTTGCCTCCCCTTATTGTCCCTTACTTTTCATAAAAGACTAGTAGGTCTGCAGCTCGTTTAAGAGCGTGGTAAGAGTGTACTCCAGATTATTCATAACTGCATTGCTGCGGAATGCCAAGAAACTCTTTGGAAGAGATTCCAGAATGAAGCTGACCTGATTCTGCTCGTCTATGACGACCCCGTTCGACTCTGCCATGTTGAAGTGGACCATCAAGTTGAGAATGTGTTCTCGCACTGAGGAGCCCTACTTCATGCGGGAGTTGTAAATGAACTTAAGAGCTACCTACTGAGCCTATGAGGACGGTTGTCCAAGCATGCTCTGCAGCGAGTCCACGATCTCTTTAGCGGTGACCGTGTCCTCGTGCTTCTTAGCAAGCACATCATATATGCTCGCCAAGATGTAGATCTTGACCTTGATCCAACAGTCATAGACGTTGCGCTCCGCCACAGTGGCGTCAGGCGCAGGAGCTTGAGGACAATCCGCTTGCAAGACAAACCTAAGATCATCTATCACTAGTATAGTGTTTAGGCTCGACTTCCATTGTTTGTAGTTTTCGCCGTTAAGTATTTTTGCGGCTAACTAGGCAATAAAAAGGTAGACATGCTAAAAATAAAAACAAACCTATATTAGTTTCATGCATTATCCTTTAAACTCAATCAAATTTTAGCAAAAGTAATTAAGCACTCTAACAAAATTATTTTGCAACGACGCTTTAGTGATTTAGAGAAGCAACCACCGTAGGGCAGACAGTTACTCCTTCACTGAATTGAGATATTCTCAACTAAAGTTTACACCAGAATAACTCTTATTCTTATAATGTTAGTCATCGTTTATTTGGTCAGGAAATTGCTAACTAGCTTAACAACTCCCCGTAAGTGTGACCCACCATTTTTAGACCTCAGAG
This sequence comes from Momordica charantia, assembly GCF_001995035.1. Next base: position 72,206 of record NW_019104834.1, on the reverse strand, counting down.
GTCAACCCCAATAATTCCACCGTTAGGAAGGAAAATATTGGAGCAAAACCTAAGAGACCCTTATAAATTTCTTGAGTTTGCTTGGTTTTGATTCCAAACAATGAACCCTCTGTAGGGATGGTTGCTCCAAGACGACACACATGTCATGTATTAAATCTCACGATGCAAACCAATGGTGCAGACCGTAGGATGTGTTGTCACACGTCCTTCTCTCACTTACTATGAATACTACTCGATTCACCTTGATATTGAATCATGCAAACACCTTCCGTAGGGAAGCCGCGTCCAGGGCAACATGAGGCCGAGCATGGAACTCACAGTGTGAACATTAAGGAGAAACGTGAGAGGAAAAAATATGTCATATATACCTTGTATATAAAAAATATACGTGGTATATAAAACATTCCCTTTTGCTCCCACTTAGTATTCTAATACTAGGGTATATTACTTAGTTAAATCCCGGCTAAGTGAAATTAACTAAATGAATTTTTAGTCGGTCCAATATAACTATTTATATTGGAAGTTGTACACTAATGTTTTAGTTTATCAAACGTTTTAATAAACTAATGACATTATTGCATGTATCTAAAATATTGACTAATTCAACCCCCAGGTCGGTTCCCAGGTAGAGGTGTTCCCTTACGGTCAGCTTAAATACCTGAACCTAAATAGAATCTTCCATAGACAGGGTTCTCTTATAGACAATATTTTATATTTAGTATTTTATCATTTCATTTTAAACCTAGTTAAAACAAAATAAAAGACTACTCCCTAATCATATTAGAAGATATAACCTAAGGTCTAATTAATTTTAAACCCCTTTAAAATTAATTAACTTAGACCCTATGTTTGCATGCAACTCTTCATTATAGATTTTAATTTCTATCTACCAAATTTTATAACTCTTATAAAATTTAAGAAATTAAAACTATAAACATGCATTGACGACATACATTAATATAACGATTATATTAACTAAAGTAATGTCATGCTCAATGCACCTTTATTTTCATCTAATTAATACAACACTTCAAATATCCGAAATTGGCCGTATTGAACTTCATGATTCCTTAAAGAACCTAACTTCTCTACTGATCTCATTTTCCTCTGAACCAAACTCTTTAATACCAATTGATGTGAAAAAATATAAATAAATCCATTCTGTTGTAACGCTGCTACAAATTTGGCCTTTGTTGATGCTGACATTTTTTGTTTAGTTGACACTTTTAAGAAAAAACATCGACAAAAGTTTAACTTTGACCTTAAAATAAATTATTTTTTTGAAAAATACATATATTTATAGTTATAAAACTTCAACTTACGTCTATATTAAAGGCATGGTTTTAAATGTCGAGCGACGTACTCATATGTCGCTCGACATTTCCATATGTCGGAAGGTTTGACATTTCATCGAAGAAGAATGTCGATCTTCTTTGATTATTGTCGATAAGTTGATTTTCCACATAAATCTGGAGATTTCGTTGAGATATCGTGGTGTCCATCGACATTCAGGCCTAAATTTAGAACAAAAGCCCATATTTTAGCTAGCAGTTTTTTTTCTTTTTTTTAGGCACCACCTCTCATTAACATTTTTTTCATTCTGTTTTAAAAAATATACTTATTTCCATTTCAAACCAATATTTTTTATTTATATATTTTAATTAAATATTGTTGCAAATTAAAAAAAAAATCAAGATGTCGAAAAATATAACAAAAAAAATATATTGAGAAATATTAATAGTTTCTGCAATATATTTTCTTAATCTTTTTTACTTTAAACGGTTTAATATCATAGTAAAATTTAAATTTAATATTATTTTTATTACTAATTACCTATTTTTTATTTTCAAATTTAAATTTACACCATTGTCAAAACTATTTCTAAATCAATCACCCATTCAATCTTCCAATCAAATTTACATAATTTTCAAACATATTTCTAATTCACTCAAATCATCAATTTTTCAACGTTTACATTGCGACAACATACAAATATATTACTTATATATTTATATATGATGATTAAAAGTGATCAATTATAAGCTAATTAAACTACAATTAAAGTTATATTTATTAATTCAAAAACCTTGCATCAATATCTACAATTTCTGTAATTTTTCTCGAAATATCCACCGACATCGACATGTCTATAAAATTGAGACATCGACATGTCCATAAAATTGGGACATCGACATTTTCATCGACATCGACATTTTGAACCTTGATTAAAGGTGACGTGATAGAGTATCAACTTTTAGACTTTTTTTTTGACGTCAATTACGTAACTCTCCGTAAATTTTCGTAGTCGCCATGTTTTTCACATAGTTGACAGTCTTTAGCAGTCAATGTTTCCCTTTTTATTCATGGCTAAAACTCGTCAATAAAATAGAAAATATTGACGCATTTTAGCCTACGATAATAGGCATTGTTGACATCTAATAACCGTTAATAGTTATTGTTTTGTTGATGGTCTAAAAGCATCAATGAAAAAAGAAACATCGATAGTCAATATTTGTCAAATACAGTACATTTTAATTGGCATTTAATAGTCGTCAATTTACATTCATGTAAATTGTCAACTAAACCCGTTAAATTTGATGGATATAATTCACAAATTTAGACTATCAATATTAAATTTAATAAAATGATGTCGTTTTGATGTTTGAAACGAATATTAAAATTTTGTTTCATGAATATATGATTCTTTTGAAAACTCATAATTAAAAATAACAAATTTACACTACCAGAAAATCATGTTTTCCTGACGCAACTTTTCTCGATGAAAAATGAATCATCGAGAAAAAGTACTTATGGAGTTGGAAAAAAAATCGTCGCCATTACTCTCGAAGAAATGTAAAATTGTTGGGATAAGCACCCTAGTCTGGCGAAATCTATTTTCATCGAAAAACATACCCTTTATCGATGAAATATATGTTTCTTCGAGATAGGGCTTAAAAAAAGCCCTAAATTGTTTTCATATCCCCTCACCCCATAATTTTTCCTCTGGAGCCTTCCCCTCCCCACCTGATTTTCTTCCCCTCGTCGTCTATCCTTTTGTTGCCCATCATTGGTGGTCGTCGCCGTTGCTCGCCATTGTTATGCCTTAGCCGTCGCAACAAGCTGAATCAAACGCCGCAACTGCTCATTGGCCCACCACCATCCACCACGATCTTTTGGCATTGTTCGTCGCTGTGGTCCACTTATAACCTTCTGCACCTCGATCTTCATCTCTCTTTGTCGATTTGCAGCAGTGGCTGTCGAGGTTAGTTTTCAATTTAGTGTGCAATTTCTTTGATATGATCTAAATCCCTCAAATGATTAATATATCATCGGCTAGGGTAGGGTTTCTCTAGTCTCCTCTCTTCCTCTCTTTGGAAGGGTTTGAGGAATTGACCTATTGATACCGTATGGGTTTTATCAGTAACAACCTCTAAAATACATCATCTGCTTCTCTTCATCGTTTTCTATTTTTAGAGTTTTTATGCTTCATCATCTGTCGATTGTGGATTTAATCAGTTCCCATTTATTTAACTGCTTCCCTCTAAGCAAGATTGAATGTGTTACATCCTATTTTGATAACTTCTCTTACAGTGTTTAGTTTTTGATAACACGGGAGTAACTACATCATTTCCTATTTTTTCCTTCGTTCTTGATTAATGTAGTGTATTTGAAGTTGGTTGTTATTGCTAAATGTTTAATAATAGATTATGGCTTGATTAGTCAGCTGGAATACTGACCACTATTATATTTTTGGCAATATAAGGGAGAAATGGAGAGACCATATACTTTTTTTTTGTTCTAAAAAATGAACCACTATCAAATTTTTTATTACTATTTAGGAAAATTCCTAGGACTTAAGTATTATTCTTAACAGTAATGTATACAAAGACCAGGTGGCTATACAATACTGAAATAGGGAACTGGTTTGTAGTAAAAAATATCCTGACAATATCACATGTACAAATAAATATCATGCTAATAGTTTGTCTTCAGAAATTTCTTTCTCTCACCCTCCATTATTATTTTAGGAACCCTTACTCCAAAGGCGTTGATTCAAATTACTTGAAATCTACTTTAGCTTCATGTAGTACTTTACCGTGACATTAGAGTTCTTCTTTTTGTTTTAAGTTTCTCCTCATGTTTATATTCTTCTATGAAACATTTACTTCATATCCATTTTCGGTCGATGTAGTATATATGAATGAACAATGGATGTGTCTTTGAGACCATTTTATTCCGCGCGTTGAGAGAATTATTCTGCTGTGCGTATTGAGATTACTCTGCGTCAGTAAACCAGAATAGTGTAGATACATATATGTTGTTGAGTTTTCTTAACCTGTTTTAGGTTTGAAAGAAGGTATTTGATATGTATTTAGAAAGTGTTTTTAGAAAGTACATGTTGTTACAAATTATGTATAGAAAATTACCGAGTTTTAGTTGCTCAAGTTATATGAAGTTTTACTGAAAATGCGTATTATTTCAACTTTAAGAAGTTTGTTATAAGAGTTTAAATTTAAGTTGTTTTACGAAAGAAGTTTTACGAAACTATTTTCTTATTAAATTGCCACTTACTGAGCTTCATAGCTCACTATTTATCATTGTTTTTCTCCACTAGACTGTACCTGAGTTTCAAAGAAATAGTCGACCAGTTTATGCCACTCATCGTCTTAGAACTTGCATATCATTTTGTATGTACATTTAGAATGACTTATGATAAATTAGCTGCATCTTTTGTAGTTGTCCAGCATGTTTAGAAGTAGTGGAAGAATAGTTATTCCTGTATTAAATTATGTTACGCTTGTGTTGTATATATTAGAGAATAATCTTAATCAGTTTTAGAAATTTAAAAAGAAGTTGATTATGGACTCGGTAGTTGGTTGGGGGTCTGTGGTCGGCGCGGCTTGTCCTAGAGCTAGTAGGTGTTTAGGGCGGGTCGTGTCACGTCTATATAGGGATATCATTTGGCTTACGCATCATCGCGGGACAAGGCCACCTAATTTGGTGAAGTATCCCTCATGATTACCATCATTTCGACGATGATGCCTTGTTGCGCCCCTGCTTAATAGCACAAGGGTAAGTGCAAATGCACACTGTCACAAGTAATAATCTGGAAATATTTCAAGTGTCTTCACAGGGACTAGTTTTCTTTTAAAAATAAATTTGTAAACTGCTTGAATGAGCAATCGGGTTTAGGATAAAAATTTGGTGAATATATTGGGAAACACAATTTAAAAACACAAGGATTAAAAAGCCAAGCCTCTTACTACTATTTAGTTCTAAAAAGATGAATTACACCTTCCAAATGTGCCCGTAATTATGCTCAATTTATGCAAACTGGTTCAACTCCTATTCCATACCGTTTTTGGTTTGTTTAGAAGCTTAGGCTAGCGTTTACATATGTCTATGCAACTCTAGAATCCTAAATAAACCAAATCTCAACTTACGTTTAATGGATAAGAGAGCTTATGTCTAGGATCTTGATTTAGTTCTTATTTCTAAGTAACTTCCCCTTTTACCTTGATGAGATTCGTTTGACTGTAACCTTCTCAGAATTAAATTCAAACTAATGTGATTTAAACAAGTGGCCAACAAGAAAATCAACTAGATAAATTGTATCAATCAAGATAAGCAAAGAAAGCGTAATACGTCGTGCTCACTAATAGGTGTAATTTAAAATAGATGAACTAAACCATTTGTAAGAGGGTTGAAGAAACAATTTAGCTACTCATGGAAGTGAAAGAAATAAAAACACAAAGAGAAGATAACAAAGAATGCATTTTAATTGAAGTTGGAAAGAAAGTACAAAATAGAACAAATTGAATTGCAATAAAATAAACAAGAGTAATTGCAGAAAAATTAATTGAAGAACAAAACTTAAAAACTAAATTTGATAACAAATAGAAAGGAAGAACAAAAGCATGGAAAAATGAGATGTCTTGAAGTGATGCTTGAAAGCTCCTTTTATAGGTCATGGAGGTAACAAGATGTTGAGAAATGCATGGGAGGTTGGAACCAAATGAGGTTGTAGAGGTTTTAGGAACTAATAACAAATCTTGGACCAATTACTCTGTCAAAAGTTGTTATTCCTGTTTTGACAATCTAGACATCGAATGTGGCTGAAGCATTGTGAAGCTGGAACTTTCAAAGTAACTTGGCTGGCCCATTCCTCTAGTAAGCTAGAAATTCTGGTCCTCCGATGTGCCTGACGCATTATGATCATCAATCTTCACTTTTTCTTACAAAATAAGCATATTTACACAAATTAGCCTTCATTTACCTATAACTGAATTCCAAAGTCCTTAATCACAAAATATGCACATTTTCCTTCAATTATATGCATGAACATACATTTTTCATCCCAAATAACCATCAAATAAGCATGCAAAACTACACTTTTTAGCCTTTAATCAAGGCTTATCACGCGTATATAGGGATATCATCTGGCTCAGGCATCCTCGCGGGACAAGACCACCTAATTTGGTGAAGTATCCCTCACGGTTACCATCCTTTCGAGGATGATGTCTATATAGAGATATCATCTGATTTACGCATCCTCGCGGAACAAGGCCACCTAATTTGGTGAAGTATTCTCACGGTTACCATCCTTTTGAGGATAACGCCTATATAGGGATAACATCCAGCTTACGTAACCTCGCGGGATAAGACCACCTAATTTGGTAAAGTATCCCCACGGTTACCATCATTTCGTGGATGACGCCTATATGGGGGTATTATCCAAGTGTTTACAATTTTCTTCACAAACAATCAAGCAACTAGAATTTTTTTTACCAAGCTGCAACTTTTTTGTTAACGATCATACGACTAGAGCTTCTTCCCAAACGATCAAGCCTTCTTTGCCAACGATCAAACGACTGTAACTTCTTCGCCAACGATCATGTGAAAATCCAGTTTGGAGGATGACACTTATCATGGGGAACAAAACCTAATTTGATGGTTTATGCCCCCAGTGATCATCCTCTGTTTTACTGTAGAGCTAGCCTTAAAAAGGGTTGACCATTGTATGTCACCCTTGGTAAGGTAGTACATATGCGTCTTGCAGCGTCACTGTGGCCTCGATTTTTTTTAAAGTATTTTTCTTAACCTTGGATTGAATTTAAAGTTTTCTTTAAGCTGCCTATGTACCCTTTTAAAGAAAGGGATCAAGTCATAATGTAGTTCAGATACAAGATTTTTTTTAGGCTGTTCACCTTTTAAACTTATGCGGGCCAGGAGTATCATGCAGTTTAGACTCCTACGATGATGAGTGTTTATATTTCATATGCTCTCATTTTCATCATAACTTTCATCACATCCTCCATTTTTAGGATTGGTTGAGATGATGAGCTTTTGATTTAATTTTAAGGAACCTTCTGTATTTATGAGAAGGGAAAATTTTCTCTTCATACGAGAAGGAACAATGCTGTGAATTTTTTTGTCATCATTCACTTCACCAAATAATTTCGCCTTTCACGATCTTCATCGTTCTTTCATATTGATCGCTTGTTACTTCTGGACAATCAACAGCAGATGTTGAAGATTGATTTTTCTTTGACATGAAGATGTTTAGCCTTTGAAAGACCAAAGGTCGAATGGAGATGGAAGTAAAACATTGATTTTCTTTTTTTGTTGTGGTCATACTCACCCTCTAAAAGACCGAAGGTCGAGTAGTTGAAGGCTTGATGCGATTGAAGATAGAAGTCCTTCCACATTTATGTAATGAGAACTTGTAAGATTTTCTTTCTTCTTTTTGACATGGAAGGATTTTTTTGAGAAAAGTTATTTTAAGGTCATCGACATCTGGGGTCGAGATGAGTCTTTATTTTCGTTCCCTTCCGATTTAGGCTTCCTTGAATTCTTCTTTCCTTGGTGTTCATGCTCTTTGCTGAGCATAGGTGACTTCTTTTGAGCAAAACTTTCTTTTTATTTCTTCCGACGAGTCACAATAACCCAGTCTTCCTCTCCATGATTGACGGATTTGACAACATCTTTAATGGTATTTTTTGAAGTCTTCTGTTGAGAGCGAACAAATATAGGCTTCAACGTTTCAAATTGGGTCAAGTCTATCCCTTTATTGTAGAATAGGCTTTGAGGTGTTTGGCTCCTTACATTTGTTGCTATTGTAGTGTGATTTGATTGAGTTATTTCATTGAAATCCAGCTCAATCTTTCCTTCTCGAGCTAAATTTAGGATACAATCTTTCAGGACAAAACACTTTCCACTAGATGACTAATAACTCGGTGGTACTTGCAATATTTGGTATCATCAACTTTACCCATTTCTTTCGGTCGTATACATACAGGAAGTACTATCAGTCATGTTTCCAGTAGTTGTTCCAACATATAAGGAATGTCGGAATCAGGAAAATGATAGACTTTTTCTTGCCTTTCTTTCAAGCTTAGCCGTCTTTTCTCATTTCCTTGTTGCTTCCCCATTCTCTTTCCTTTTATTGTTGAAGACAACTTGGGAGAGATTGTATTTACACCAAAAGATTCACCTAAAGCTTTCTCAAACACTTTTGCTTTCTTTCTCTAAGTCCGGCACTAAGAAATACTTACTTCCTCGACTAGCAATGCTTAGCTCCATATCGTGAGCACGAGTTGACAGCTCTTCAAAGGTGCGAGGTTTTATATCTTGAAGGATGTAAAGAAGTCCTCAATGCATACCTTGAGTGCATAATTGGACGGCGGATAGTTCAATAAGCCTATCTTTACAATCAAGACTTACAGCTCTCCATCGGTTGATATATTCGACAATTGATTTGCCTTTTCTTTGTTTACGGTTGGTGAGATCCATTATGCTAACAATTCTCCTCGTACTATAGAAGCGATTTAGGAACTCTCTTTCAAGCTGTTCCCAGCTCTCGATCGTTTCAGGCTCTAGATCTGTATACCATTCAAAGGCGTTTCCCTTCAACGTTCGGACGAATTGCTTGACCAGTTGATCGCCTCTAGTACTAGCATTCTCACAAGTTTCGACGAAGTGAGCAATATGTTGTTTGGGATTGCCTTTCCCATCAAAATGTTGGAACTTAGGTGGCTGATATCCAACACGCATTCTCAAGTTGTCAATTCTCTTGGAGTATGGTTTTGAATACAAGAGAGTATTTTGAGAAGATCCACCGTATTGAGCCCTAATTGAGTTTGCTATCATGTCCTGGAGTTGTTGAACATAGAGTGAAGTGATCGAAGTGGAATATTGAGAGTGATTTTCTCAAGTGTTGGTCTTTCCTTTGTTGTTATCTTTGACAACTGGAGTCTGACTTGACTTAGCAGCATCAACATCTTGGCTCTCAATCCTATTCTTCAGAGAAGCGATTTTAGAATCTTCTTCTTCGATTATCTTCATCAAATTTCTGATTTTTCTCTCTAATTCTACCATTTTTTCATCCATAGTGCTTGCATCAGCCATCATAACAGAGATCGTGTCAATGTTAGTATCAAATAAGGGGTTATGATTAACAAGAAACTCATCTTCAATAGTTGTTTCTAGTAGCATCATTACTTTTTTCTCAACAATAGGAGAAGTTTGATTTTCCCGTAGTTGGAGTTCATCAGAGTAACCATGGGTGATATGACTCGTATGAAGTTTACTCATGATAATAGCTGTTGTAGAAGTCTTTTTGAATTCCATTGATTTTCTTGGAAAACTTTAAGTCTTGAGAAAGAGATGAGAGGTACAGATTGTCCCACCGGACGTGCCAATTTGTTCACACGAGATTTCTGGAGAAATTATATTTCGTGGAGTTGAACTTTTGTATTGTTTATATGTATTGTATAGTGGATTCAGTCTCTAGTCTGTATCCTCTGATTCTTTTTCTCAAACTTGATGTGAAGATTGAGATGCTTGATCTTGAATTTGGATCAAAGTTATATGTTCTTCGAAAGTCTTCAACTTTTCAAAGTCTTCAAGTTGGTCTTCAAATTTTAAGTCTTCAGAGAGTTTTCAATTTTGTGTGAATTTTCTCAATTATGAAATTCTGAACCTCTGAACCCCGAAAATGAATGAGGTCTCCTCAATTTATAAAGGTTTCCATAGGCTTGGTGGTCTTTTGGGCTTGGATAATTTGGGCCCAACCCAATTCATTAAATGAATTTAAATTATTTAAATTAAAATATTAACTCACTGATCCCATGGTAATTTGGATTTTGGGCAAGTTTGTGAACCAAATTGATTCCATGTCTAATTCTCCATATGACCAAATTAAACCAATTAAATTCAATCTAGGGGCCCAATGAGAGACATGTGACATATTTCAATTGTCAATTTATCTTTATTTTAATTTAGGGTTAATATATAATTAATCCCTAAATAAAATGGATAATGGCATGGCTGTTTATGATTGGCCCAAAATTTGTGGTTCAACGTTATATATTCTATAGCGAGAAGAATGCAGTTGGGGATCTTTAGTGAAATGATCTGCATTTAACGAATGTTGGTTAATTTTGTAAATGAGTCTAATCAATTAACCTCGTATTGTTGGAGCTTATGATCTGTAGGTCCATTAGGTCCCCTTGCTAATTCACACGAGTAAATAACGATCAAGAATTATGAAATAATTTGAAATTTAAAATGTTCAAATTATAAATGGGGAATGAATATAATATTGATACATTTTATATACATATACATATATATATATATATATATATATATATATTAATTTTGGATAAAGATTCAAAATTAATACGATGTATTATGAGAGAAATATTTGAATATGATTCAAATAATAATTAATATGAATTTGATTAATATTAAAACTATAGGGTAAAATTAATTCGCATACATTAAATCTATAAGTTGGACAAGAGAGATGCATTCAAATGTATGGTTTTAATAAAATATGTGATATTTAATTAAAAATTAAAGATTAAATAATTAATTGTTAATTATTTATTTAATTAATATTAGTTTTAATCAATTAATCATTTATTAATTTTACTAATTAATTAACTCCCCTGTACTTTTGCGGGGGGTGGGAGGATTGTGACGAAGGACGTCAATGCTCAATAAAAGAATTGTAGAAACCAGTTCTGCAGTTCCTGTTCTTCTTCCCTGAAAAACAAAAAAGTGACCTCTCCCTCTCTCTCTGTGATTCCCAGTTTCAAAATTGGTTCCTACAAACTGGTTTCTCGACCTAGAGACATATCAAGAAACACCCGATGGTGGTGTGATTGTTTTCTTTTGAAGAACTATTTAAAACTCATCATTTTTCTGTATTTTCAGGTTCAAAATGGAAAATCGAACTAAGCGATGAATCGCTTCCTCTGGGGATCCAATCCCATCAAAACAAACATGGAGAGAGAAGTGAAGTTATAAACATAATAAACAAGTACTCGAATATGACTCATCATTTTAATTGAGTCTAATCTTATTTAGTTAGAATATGCTTATTATAGCTAACTGCCTATTCTCTCGAGGATTGGAAATTTTGGAATAGTTAGTTTAAAGACTTCTTGAACATCAAGACTCCTAATTAGATTTAAGTTTAGAAAATCTGACTCAAGTTAGGATAAAACAAAACAGATCTTCAAACGAGAGAAGAAGAATCTTTTCTCTAATTTGCTCTTCAGTTTCAATTTCTCTCCCCATTGCCCTAATAAACCACAAGACTGTTTCAGGTTGAAATTAATGTAAAAGGTCGAAGTTTCAATTGAGTCGTTGTTAAAGTAATTACTAAAGTTGTTCAACTAGTACTTTTATATTGTAATTTTGATTACATATAATTTTTTTACATGCATGGAAACACTAAGTGTGCTAAAAAATTGGTAAGCACAAAGTGTGGGTATCACACCCTAAAGCTCATGCGAGATATAGTAACCCATCAAAGCATCATAACTTCCAATGTGGTATAAATTTTATGCTAATACTAATTTAAAAGTTTATTATTTGTATGATTTTTTATAATTTTTTATAATATACTATATTTACTTATTTGTTTCTAGGTAACGAAACACGAGAAGTATTGTAGAGCAAAGATCGATGAGTTCAAGTCGAATGATGAATAATTCATATATATGAGAATGTTTTTTAAATACTTTTTGTATGGCGTAGGTTTGTTAGACTTTTACTATATTTTTTGACATGTTTAAACACATGATACAAGGATAGTTTTTTTTTTTTCCACATGATTAGTTCTTTTTTGTGATATGTTAAAAGGATAGTTTTTTTATTACGTGGATGAAGATGTTGTAAACTTCAATTTAGTTGTGAATTTGCTTCGAAGTGAAAGTGTAGTTGAAATTGTTTTACTTTTGTGTAAATGTGTAGTTGGAAATATTGCTATATAATTTGGGCAACTATGTGGTTGGAAATTATTGGTGGCTACTTTATGCATAACGTGTAGCCTATGGAGATTATTAGCTAGTTGTGTGTAAATGCATTAGGAGTATTCACGGTTCGGTTCGATTCGGTTTGGGGGCCGAACCGAAACCGAAATCGATTTTTCAAAAAATATTTCAGAACCAAGTCGAACCGAAATACATAGCTGAACCGAGCCGTCGGTTCGGTTCGGTTCCTGCGGTTTTGCTAGTTGTGGGTTTGCTAGTTCAGCTCCCCTAGTGTGGTGGGGGAGGCATATCAGATTGCTCAACATCCGTATTCTTTCTAATTGTGGTTGAATCGCTCATAATGCCTATAAATAAAAATAAAATTATTATGATAAATATACGTGAGATTAAAGATTAGTAGTAATATACTTGGTTAGAATCACACGAGATTGATTTTACCTTACTTGATGTTGAAGTGGTTCTCACTGACGTCGAAAGAGTAGAGACAGTAGCAGCAAAAGTCCGACGAAGGCAGCAACGTGGGTGGATGGTGTCAAGCGGTGGAAGTGAAATGGAGAAAACAAGGTTTGGGAAAAAAATGGAGGAGGAAGAGACTAGACTTAGAGAGGAAGAGAAAGAATGGAAGATGAAGAGAGGAAGAGAATGAAAGAGGGAGAAAGTTTTAAACCCTAGGTTAGAAACACATAAAAAAATAATTTAAAATCAATTTAAAAGATTATTTAAATTTAAAATTTAAAAAGATTAAACAAATTAAAAAATAAAATTAATGGTCATAAGTGATGGGGCTGGTGTGCACTCAACCACTGCATTTGGTAGTGTGCACTGCCAGCCACCACCAGGTCTGCTGCCTGCACGATTACTTTTTTTTTTTTTCATAGTTATTGATATCATATATATATATATATATTAAATAAAATAATAGATATTCGGTTCAGTTCAATTTCTTAAGCGGTTTTACTTATGAAAAACGAAACCGAACCGATTTTATCGATTCTGCTTTTATGCTTAACCGAAACGAACCGCTAAACTGCCAAATCGAAAATTTCGGTTCGGTTTCGGTTCGATTTTTTGATTTTGTCGGTTTCTTCGGTTTCGTTGTGCACCCCTAAAATGCATAATGACATTACATACTAGTTGTGTAAATGCAGGTTTGAGAGTTGTATTTAGTTTTGTGTAACGTGTAGTTGAAGATGATTGTTGGATAGTTTTGTGCAAATGTGTAGTTGGAGATTGTGACTAGTTTTGAGTTTAATGTGTAGTTTGAAGATTGATAGCTAGTTAGTTAGGTAAAATGCATAATAAGATTGGTGGATAGTTCTCAAAACGTAGGTTTTATAGTTTTAATTAGTTTTATGTATATGCAGACTTAGATAGGGGTGGTTAAAAGGATCAAAAGATTTTTTTTTGTTTTTTTATTTACTTATAGTTGACGGCTAACCAACGTCAATAAAATGTATATAGTTGACGACTAAACAATGTCAACAAAATGTATAATAAGTCAATAATAATGTGAATGTTGACGGCTGAAAAAAGCGTAAAAAATAACTATAGTTGACGACCTAAAATGTTAATAATATTTAACCTCGATGACTAAAAATAGCCAACAAAATTTTAACTTGACGGATATAAAATATCAATAAAACGAGAATAATTGGTGGTTGGTAACTTTAATTGATGGTGAAAACCCGTCAATAATTATATATGTTGACGATTCACAAACATCAACAAATATAGTATAGTTGACATTTTTTGGATTAAAGTTGACGAATAAATAACGCCAACATTAATATTATTGATAGTAAAAAGCGTCAACAAATCCTAATAGTTGACATTTTATGGTCGTCAATGATAGAGGAAAAATTGACGTTTTGGAATCGTTGACACTGGCATATTTGACGGTTATAAGACGTCAATTATGAGATTCTTGAGATTTTTTTGGACGTCAAAAAAGGCTGAGTTTGTAGTAGTGTACATTCGTCAAACATCAACTATTTGATTTTCTCCTTCCATAGGTTAAAAGCAGATAAATATGTAACAATAACAAATGAATAAGAGATAACGATAGAAAAAGCTTAACACTACAGAGATTATACTTGATAAAGAAACTATCTCAATTATGCATGAGAACTCCTCTATACAAGGTGAACCCCCACAACAATAATAAGAATAACTCCAATAACAAGATGATGAATCAACTCCAAGAAAACTAAACAGATTTGTGCTTGGAAAAGATGGTCAATGATCAAGAATAGAGGATAACTTGTTCCTATATTCAAGATTTCGAACTCTCCACAATCTAATTGATCAAACTAGATTGAAAGTTTTAAAACATGCATTCTAACACAAGAATACAAAGAAAGCTTCAAAGCTTGAGAGAGATTAAACTTAATTTGAAATTTCATTCCTCAAATGTTGTGTTTGAAAAGCAAATGTACATCTCTATTTATAGTAATTGAAAAGACACAATGAAAAGACACAACCCTTGAAAAATACATAATAAATTAAATATGTGGATGAATCTAGATTTTTAGATTCATGAAATTTCTTGGAGGACAAGATATCTTTTCAAGCTTGAAGGGATGCAATTCTTCACCAAGTGTGAGAACCTTAGCTTGAAAGTGACCATTCAATCCTTCTTGTAGTCTTTTAGCTCTAGCTCTTGTGATTGGACCTTGTGGCATAATGATTGGCTCATGATTGGATTGACTTTGAGCATAAGCTTCATTTGAGCTGAGTTGAGCTTGTTCCTCTTGTAGGCTTTCCTCATGCACTCCGTGATCACTCATTTCTATATCATTCTTCCCTTCTTTGGAAGGATTCATCCTCCAATCCAAATCACCTAGAGGATGACCAATTAAGGAACTAAAATGACCGGTACTGAACATGGACTAAGACTTTCCCTCACATATCCTTTGACAAGCAACTCATCAACTTACTGTTGAATCTCCTTTGACTCGGTAGGATTAGCTCAATAAGCTGGCCTATTTAGAATGGCTGCTCCAGGGATGAAATCAATTTAGTGATCAATTCCCCTAAGTGGTGGCAACCCACTTGGTAGTTCTTGAAGAAATATGTCCTTGAATTCCTGCAACAAACTCAGAAAAATACTAGATAAAGAAGTTTCTAAGTCACAAGTTAGAAAACAAGGTCATTTGCACAAAAGTACAAAGATCAATTTTGTTGAAAACAAAACTTTCCTAACCTCACTGTTTCTAACTATCAAACTCTCATTTCTTACTTTTCTCTCTTTGAGCACTTTCTCACTCTCTTCGCTCCTTTCCTTTTTCCCACAATTGTTTTTCTCACTCTCACTATTTTTTTCTTTGAAATTCTTCTCTCTTGCTCTTTTCACTCAATATATTTTTACTCTCTTGCTCTATTTTCTCGGCCTCCACTCTAATTTTCTCTAACTTACATTGCTCTTCAAATACATCCTTGGTTGACAAAGGAAGAAGAATTATCTTTCGCCCATCCTTGGTGAATTTGTAGCGATTAAGATAACCATCATGCACAATTCTTCTATCGAATTGCCATGGTCTTCCCAAAAGAATTTCTCTAGCATGCATGGGTGCAACATCACATAAAACATCATCCTTATATCTTCCAATAGAAATGACACAATGCATTGTCTATTAACTCTAACTTTTCCACAATTGTTCAACCACTGAAGTTTGTATGGTCTAGGATGTGGTGTTGTAGGCAATCTCAATGATTTGATAAGTAATGTACTCACAACATTAGTATAGCTTCCCCCATCAATTATCACACTATTCCCATTCACATGACATCGGGTATGAAACAATGTTTCCCTTTGCTCCTCAACAAGGTCCTCTTTAATTAGGGTACTTAAAGCTCTTCTAGATACAAGCACATCCCCTACTACTGGTTCTTCATAGCTACCATCACTAGACTCCTCCAAATAAACTATTTCATCATTCTTCTCCTCATTTTCGCTTTTTTTTACCCTAAGTTACTACCTCTCCATTTTTTATGATCATTGTCCTTTTGTTTGGACAATCCTTACTTACATGCCCTACCCTGTGACATTTCTAGCATTTAATATCCCTAATTCTCTCCTTATGTTCATCTGCCTTCTCTTCCCCCTTCATTGAACTCTCCCCTTTCTCAATTTGCCTCTTAGGTTTCTCATTCCCCTCTTTATTTCCAGGATAAACATCACTATTCTTACTATCCTTTTTCCATGTAGCACTAGAGTTGGAAAATTGTTTAGAAGAATACCGTTTGGACTTCCGTTGGATTTGTCTCGCGATCTTGATTGCTAAATGCAACATCTCCTCAATGTCAAATTAAGGTTGTAAATCAACCTTGTTAGCAATCTCCTTGTTTAGGCCATTAAGAAAACACGCCATGAGTTGCTCCATGTCCTTATCTAGACCAAGTCGATCCATCAAAGTGTCCATCTCCTTGTAATAGTCCTCCACTGACTTGTTTCCTTGTCTCAACGCTTGCAATTTTTGTGCCACGTCCCTTTCAAAATGTTTTGGAACAGACCGCTTCCTCAAAGACTCCTTGAACTCGTACCACAAAACAATTGGTGCTTCAAGATTCCTTCTTCTACGCGACATAAGCTTATCCCACCATGTTTGTGCATATTGTTTAAATCGAGCGACACATAGTTGTACCTTCTTTTCTTCACTGAAATTATGGCACACAAACACCGACTCCACCTCCTTCTCCCATTGGAGATATTCTTCTGGATCAGTCTTGCCAAAGAACTTTGGAATCTTCAATTTGATGCTCCCTATATTACGATCAACTTGAGCTTCTTCTCTCGGAGCTCTCCTCTAATAATTGTGTTGTCTTCCACGACCTCTCCCTCTATCTAAGCAATGTATAGCGCGTCTATCTGCCCTTCTATGCGCGTCTAACAAGGTTACTTGTTCACCACTAGTTGATCAGAACCACCTTCCTCAAATTCATTCTCTCGATATAAAAGATGGTCATCCATAACACGTGGTGGTATCCTCTCATGCGCTTGGTTTTGAATCTCCAACCTGTGCATTCGTTCTGATATGTCATCCATGGTACGAATCATTCGCTCCATAACTCTTTGTTGGGTCTCTCTCATCCTACCATCTGATATGTTACCTTCATTTTCTTCATTTGCCATGCAGCAAAAACGAACACATAGTAAAAATGGACCTTACAAGCACTCTGTCACGTGTTTACTCTCTTGGAATATGAAAGGCCACTCGTGTTTGCACTCAAGATAAAGAATGTATAAATATTCTAAGATTTCTAATTTCTCAAACTTCAACAAGTTTTGTAGTATTCTTATGAGAATCAAGCAAGAACACTTCAAAATAGCCTAGAATGTGAAAAGTTACAAAAATCACGAAATTTAGAAAACAAGCATTGAAAGAGGCAATGGAATGAATTTTAAGCAAAATGGTTCAAGAATGATATGATGGAAATGAATAGAAATGATTTGATGAAAAGATAGAGATATGAGAGATAATGCGTTGGAATTATCATCACATGTAATGCAAAAGAAATAATGCTTCACTACTTGCTATCTCAGGCACTTTTTTTTCCTCTTTTTTAGCACATAAAACAAGAGACAATCAACATCGAATATGAAATGATAAGTCTCTTCGTCTTCTTTTCTTTTCCTTTTTTTTTAACGAACTTTGTTTTTCCAGCAAGCACGATAAAAAAATGAAGCAAATATGAGAAGAAGCAAAATGAAATTAGATGTAACGATTGAATGAAGAAAGAAATAAAGACGAAGAACAAAGGCAAGTGAAATAGATATAATCTATTTTAGAGCCGCTCTGATACCAAATGATAAAGGTACTATCTCAATTATGCATGAGAACTCCCCTATACAAGGTGAACCCCCACAACAATAATAAGAATAACCCCGATAACAAGATGATGAATCAACCCCAAGAAAGCTAAATAGATTTGTGCTTGGAAAAGATGATCAATGATCAAGAATAAAGGATAACTTGTTCCTATATTCAAGATTTCGAATTCTCCACAACCTAATTGATCAAACTAGATTGAAAGTTCTAAAACATACATTCTAACATAAGAATACAAAGAAAGCTTCAAAGCTTGAGAGAGATTAAACTCAATCTGAAATTTCATTCCTCAAATGTTGTGTTTGAAAAGCAAATGTACATCTCTATTTATAGTAATTGAAAAGACACAATGAAAAGACACAACCCTTGGATGAAAAGACACAACCCTTGAAAAATACATAATAAATTAAATATGTGGATAAATCTGAATTTTTAGATTCATGAAGTTTCTTAGAGGACAAGATGTCTTTTAAAGCTTGAAGAGATGCAACTCTTCACCAAGTGTGAGAACTTTAGCTTGGAAGTGACCATTCAATTCTTCTTGTAGTCTTTTAGCTCTAGCTATTGTGATTGGACCTTGTGGCATAATGATTGGCTCATGATTGGGTTGACTTTAAGCATAAGCTTCATTTGAGCTGAGTTGAGCTTGTTCCTCTTGTAGGCTTTCCTCGTACACTCCGTGATCACTCATTTCTATATCAATACTAGTTTGCTCAATTTGTGAACAATGTCTAGTTTTATTCAAAAGTAGATTCTACTATAGTTGGGAATATTACAATAGAGATCTCACTCAATATATCATTATACAATGACTATCTTACTTCTAAGTACCCTAGCAACAACTACTTTGGATTACACAATTGAAAACACCCTTACTAAACCCATGGGATACAGACTCATTTTCACACACTTCTCACAACCTCTCGAGTCTCTTTTATTTGGATTATGTACAAATGAATACAAGCCCCAAATTACCTACTTATAGGAACTTCGAAGTCTAATACAAAGCCTAAATGAAAAGGGATTTGGAAAATGAAATACTGCGTGGAACTGGAGTCGTAGCACTACCGCGTTGGGGCACTACCTTCTTGGTAGCTTATAGGAACTTACTTATAGGAACTTCAAAGTCTAATACAAAGCCTAAATGAAAAGGAATTTGGAAAATGAAATACTGCGTGGAACTGGAGTCGTAGCACTGCCGCGTTGGGGCACTACCTTCTCGGTAGCTTGCCTACTGTAGTTGCTTCTTTTGGGTTCATAGTGCCGCTGACAAGCCTTGATTAAAGGCTAAAAAGAATAGATTTGCATGCTTAGTTTAGGGTTATTTAGGATGAAAAGCATATGATCATGCATCAATTTTAGCAAAAATGTGCATATTTTATGATTAAGGACTTGGACATTCAGTAATCGATAAATGAAGGTTAATTGATGTAAATATGTTTACTTTGTAAAGAAAATTGAAGATTGATGATCGGAATGTGCCAGCCACATTACTTTGAAAGATCCAGTTTCACAATGCTTCAACCACATTTGATGCCTAGATTATCGAATCGAGAATAACCACTTTTGACCAAGTAGTTGGTCCAAGATTTGGTCTCACTTCCTCAGATCTCTACAACCATAATTGGTTCCAACTTCCCATGAATTCCTCAACTTGTTACTTCCCCAAGCCTATAAATTGAAGATCTCAAGGATCATCTCAACACACTTAATTTTCCATCATGCTTTTGTTCTGCCTTTCTACTTTGTTATCAAACTTTAATTTTTGAGTTTTTGTTCTAGCATTTGAGTTTTGTTCTTTAATTAATTTTTCTGCAATTATTCTTTGTTTATTTTATTGTAATTCTATTTGTTCTAATTTTGTACTTTCTTTCCAACTTCAATGAAACTGCATTATTTTGTTATCTTCACTAGTTATCTCATTTCGTTTACTTCCATGAGTAGCTAAAATATTTATTCAACCCTCCTACGAATGCTTTAGTTCTTATCATTAGCTCATTTTGCTTATCTTGATTAATATAATTCATCCAGTTGATTTTTTTCTTGGCCACTTGTTTAAATCACACTAGTTTGAATTTAATTAAGAAAAGGTTAGAGTCAAACAGATTTCATCAAGGTAAAATGAGAAGTTACTTAGAAATAAGAACTAAAACAAGATCCTAGACATAGGTTCTCTTACCCGTTAAACGACGTAAGTTGGAGTTTGATTTATTTAGGATTCTAGGGTTTCATAGATATATGTAAACGCTAGCGTAAACTTCTAAACAAACCAAAAGCGGTACAAAATAGGACTTGAACCAGTTTGCATTAATTGAGCGTAATTACGAACACATTTGGTAGGTGTAATTCATCTTTTTAGAACTACATCTTAGTAGGGGTTAGCTTTTTGAAATATGTTTTTCTTTGTATTTTTAAATTGTGTTCCCAAAAAATTTACCAAATTTTATCCTAAACCTGATTGCTCATTCAAGCGTTTACAAAGTCATTTTTAAAAGAAAACTAGTCCCTGTGGAGACGAACTTGTGTGCACTTGTACTTATCCTCAAGCTATTAAGCAGAGGCGCAACAGCCGTTATGCCTTAAGGCAGCTCTACAGTGCTAAGGACTAAGCTTGGGCGCTGAGGCTTTGCCCACCGAGCTTCAGTGTTCTGTAGTTCTTTTGTAACGCCCCAACGTTTAGAGTATGACGACCAGTGAACTTTCGAGGACGAAAGTTTTGTAAGGTGGGTGGTCTGTAACGCCCCGAATTTTTAGAATATTTCATTATAAGATTTAAATCTTGCCTTTGGATTTCTTCCCGTTTCGTTAAGTGAAATTCTTGGATCTTATTATTTTGGAATTATAATCTTGGGTAAATTAGAATTTGAGTCTAATTTCATTAGTTAAAGATAAATTAAGTTTTCGAGTTTTTGATGAGATTCTTAATTAAATCTTAAATTCATGGTTTTGGAAATTTAATTTTTATTTTTTATTTTATTCTTGAGTTTTAAAGTTTAAGTTGATTATTTTATTTTGGATTGTCGTGGTTTTGTTGTGAGTTGAGTTTTATTTTACAGAACCTCGCTGAAACCGCTTGGCTACGATTGGATCAATGTCAAAGGAGTCCAATACTCACAGAACTAAGTTTGGAAAGCCTGGAACTTGCTAGTCCCCCTTTTGGAGGGAGTGGGTAACCCAAATCGGCCTTCGTTCTAGTGTGAATAAGCGCCGATAGGATGCTGAAGGGGGTGGGTATCACAAACCAGGCTTCAACAGGGCGTGCGTCAATGCCGAAACGTGTTAGAATGCTACTTCTAGCGTCGGGGAGGGCTGGGCATTACAGATCTGGGTTGGGCATCGTAAATCTGGGCTCAGAGTTGCCAGATTTGAGCCAAACGCGCGCTGGCCGTGGGAAACGTGCCGCCACCATGGGGTTGTTGGGTTGTTGAGGGGTCGTGGGTAGCAGCATGGAAGAATGTCGTTGTGGATAGCTACTAAAACGCGTGGGATCTTGCCGGAGTTATCCAAAGATGCTAGAAATCGACGTGTAGAGGGAGGAGTGACGTCGGAATCATGCTGCTGGACGTGGGTTTGTTAAATCTGATGCAGATTTTGCTGGAGAAGAGAGGACGCGTTCTAGATCTGATTTGTGGAGGCTGCACCGTCGTGGTTCGCCGCTACGTGCTGTCGTGGAGACAACCCGAAGAGATGCGCCACTATTCGTGAAGGAATTCTGCCACTCCGATTAGAGGAAATGAGCACCGCTGCTGGACTGCTGTCGCTGGAGGAACAAACAGAAGGAGAAGAAAACAAAGTGTTAGGGTTTTTTATTTTTATTCTTTTCTCTTAATTTGTTTTAGAGATGCACAACTAGCCTATTTTAGGATTCAAATTTAACTTAACTTTTTAACAATTTACATTATTGTCTAAAGATTGACCTATTATGAGTGGAATCCATTAGAAAAATTACTCATATTACGTTCTAATATGTGTTTAAGGATAAAAAAAATAAAATCAAATATGGAATAAATTTAAAATTTGGGCGATCCCCTTGATTTTGTTTTGAAATCCCTAAAATCATGCAGCCGTGTTTCATGAAATCACTCATTTTTGTTTTGAAATCCTCAAATCCCTAAAATCTCTAATTTGAAAACCTAAAATGGTGTCAGGGAGTTGATTAGATTCTGGAAATATGGCACAATACTTCAAGGTATATATTATATAACCTAATATATACCACCAAAAAGTTATATATTACATAATCTAAATATTTGAGTATATACCACTAACATCTATATATCATATAACCTTTTGAAGTAGTATATGTTTATCATACTATAAATTATGGGATAAAAATATATAATATAATGGTAGTTGGTATATATTCTATAACATAATAGTATATAATAATAAAAAGTATATATTATATAACTATTTAAATGAGTATGTGTTTATCATACTATTGGAAAAAAAAAGCGTGAAAAGAAAAGTTGGAAAAGAGAACCAAATTTAAGAGAAAAATATTTGAAATCCAAATATGGAAATTTGAAAAAAATCAAATCTAATCATTTAAATAAAAAACAAATTTACAAATAAAACCATAATAATTGAGGGTAATATTGGGATTAATGAAGATTTAAAATTTGAGAATCCAAATATGTAAAAATTTAAAAACTTATTTGTGAAATATAGTTTCTAAAATGACAAGATATTTTCTCTTTATTTTAAAACTAAAAAAGCACAATTCCCAATTTTAAAAGAAGACCATGGATTAAAAGAAACCTAAAATTCTATTTTCCAACAAATTTAAACTCAACCACATCCAACAAAAGTAAAACAAACAAATTTAAACTCAACCACATCCAACAAAAGTAAAACAAATAAATCCAATGAATTTAAATACAAAGCCAAAAGAAAAAACTTCGATAATTAAAATAAAACTCACAACAAAACCACACAACCAAAAAAACAAAAATGAATTAACTTAACATTTAACTTTAAAATCCAAGAATAAATTCCATAAATTTTCAAAACCTTGAATTTAAGATTTAATTAAAAATTTCGTTCAAAAATCGAAAACTTAATTTCTCTTTAACTAACAAAATTAGACTCAAATTCTAATTTATCAAAGAATTTCAATTAACAAAACAAGGAGAAATCCAAATGGAAGCTTTAAATCTTATAATGAAATATCAAAAGTCTATTTTGTCCATTATTGTAGAATTATTTTTTTTAACATTTTTAGTGCACGGACCTAATGAGGGAAAAAGAATCAACACACTGATCAAATTAAAACTTCTAAAAGAGTGGACGTAAAATTGAAAAAAAGATCCAACTTTTTGGAACTAAATTATATATTTAACATTTTTAAACAGATGGAGACTAAACTAAATATTTTGAAAATGGAACAAAAATTGAATAAAGTTAAAGTTTATGGACTAAACAAATATTTTAAAAGTCTATAGACAAATATGAAATAATCTTAAAAATTTAAGAACCAAAATGAGATTTAATTCCTTATTTTTTAATATTTTATATGCTAGTTTTGAAGTTACCCCTAAATTAAAATGCATGTTTCTAAAATTTCGATGTGAGAATTAATATTAAA
The DNA here is from genome assembly GCF_001995035.1 of Momordica charantia. Next base: position 48,504 of record NW_019104834.1, on the reverse strand, counting down.
AATTTTATTTTGATTTCACCATCTTTCATAATAATGGATTTTTATTTTGATTCTTCCTAACAATAACTAAACAAAGGCATATTATTTATTGGATTTGGGATGTTCTAGAAGGAGGGGACTTCGAAAAAGGCCTCATATTATTAAGGATGCACCTCGATGAGAGACCTTAACCCCAACATAGAAATTATTTTGTAGTCATTAAAACCAGCTTTTAGGAAGAGATTCTTCCATTCACTCTCACTTCTCTCTCTCTCGGTGGAATTGACCATCATCAATACGTCACAACAGAGTTGAGTTTCAACCGACTCCTTATCTTCTTTTTGGTTTTCTATCACCATATCTATGATTATCACTTTCCCGTCTTCAGTTCTACTTGGAATTGCAGCTTTACAATTYTTCAAGATTCGAATGCTTTCTTCGTCATTCCAATCGTGTAGAACCCACTAGTTGTCAAAGTCCCAAAGAAAGTATTTTCATGTTAGGAAGATATATGGTGTTTACTAATCTTAGAAATACTATTAAGAGAAAGCATGCCTTGAGCAAAATTCAATTTGCGGGTGGAATATTTGCTTCAAACATGTCACCTCCGATGAAGCTTAAGTTTTTTGTGGTTTGTTTGGAGTTAGCAACCACTTGTGGGAGATCAAACACAATACAAGTGATGTGTGGGAATGCCTCCGCAATAGCATTGGCCATAAAGCCTATGCTGCCACCAACATCAACCAGGGATTTCAACCCCTCAAACACCTCTCTACACTGTCTTGTCACTACTTTTCCAATCAGTTGAGAATCATACACCATTGTTTGATGAAATAGTTTGCCAAAATCATGTTCCTGCGATACATAATCCCATATCGACTTTCCATTCGCCATTTCAAAGGCAGAATTGGAATGCTCATCCACACTACATAACCAACTACTCATGGTTTCCAATGGAGCCATCATAGCTCGATTGAGAATTAGAAACACAAAAGGTATGTTTTCAAATGCCGTGTTGCGGCATAGGAGAAGGCGAGAGGACGGCGTAAGAGCGTACTCCTCTTGCTCATTATCGCCATGAGTTTGAATAAAGAAACCAGCATGAACGAGGAGACGCATAAGGCGATTTAGGCATTGAGCTTTGGAAGGTTGAATATGGAGTGCATCCACTAAATTGGAAAGGCTCATGGGTTGGCCGTGGCTATGGATGATGTCTGGAATGCCCAATTCAACCACACATTTTAAAGACATGGAGTTGATATATTTGAAAGTATGATTCCAAACATGGGCTTGAGCTCGAAGCAATTCTGTGCTCTCTCCCATTGCTTACAAGCCTTGCTTTTCTCACTGAAGAAACTCACGTGGTATATATTGGTGAAAGAATCTCTCCAAATCTCTTTTATTGAAATAAACAAACTTTAATCGGATAAAATAATACTTTTTTTTTTGTTCCTAAATGTTTTTATTCGATTTTTTATTTTTTATCCCTAAATTAAAAAAAAAAACTATCACTTTTGGTCCCGTAAATTTAAATTTAACTTCTATTTGGTACTTGAAGTTTCAAAAGTGAGATATTTGGTCACAAAAATTTGAATTTAGTTTTTTGTTTGGTTCCCGAGAGAGTTGAATTTGTTTTTCAACTAAATCTCTAAGTTGAGTTGACCCTTAGTCAACTTAACATAATAATGACATGGCAGTTAACATATCTGGATATATATTGCTATTTAAGTAAAAGACAATGAAAAATATTGTTACATAAATCTACGGTTAAGTTGATGTGGAAGACCAAGAAAAAATCAAATCAATACTTCAGACACAAATTAGATAGTAAATTCAAATTTCAATCACTTAAAATTTCAGTTTAATTTTGAAAAGATGAAGTTAAAACTAAATTTAAATTTCAAAAACAAAAACTATTATTTTATCCTTTTAATTTTGCTTTTATGTCTTGCGTGAAGAAATCAATTCATTTATAAGTCTTATCATTATAGTATTACCCATGTGAAAAATTGCAATAAAAATGCATTTCACCCACCACTATATTAAATGTTTTATCTCACCTGCCCATTCTTTGTTTATTTAATTGGCCATTCTTTCATGGGTCACATCAGATCCATTCATATAATCTTATCATATCCTACCATATCAATATTTAAATGATGGTATTAAAAGTAAAACAAATATTATAATCAAAATCAAAATCTAGAGACACAATTAATTATTATTATTATTTTTAAATGAAGAGGCTAAACAGATATAACCATCAAATTTCGAGGAAATAATTTGTAATTCAATGAAAGAGGACTAGGTGTTATGATAATATATATTGAATAACAAATTATTGGATTTTTTTTAAAAATTATTTTTTAAAAACAAATGACAAACTAGTGTAGGTTTCAAAATAATTACAAAAATAGGATAGATAAATCGCACGGATGGGCTGCGATTTGAGCAAAGTCGCAGCCATCGCCTGCAACTTAGATCGAAATCGCAGACGTTCTCCTTGACGTGGCATGCTGACGGATCTAAGGAAGTCGCAGCCAATGGCTGCCACTTCCCACCTCCCTTTGTTCTTCTTCTCCCTTTTTTTTAATATTTTAAATTTTATTTTAAAAAACCATAATTCAAGAAAAACACGTGTATAATTTTAATTTTTTCCATATTTGAAAAATAGGTCATGTATTATCTACCATGAGGTAAAGTTAAATTTTCTAGATGTGATGTTCGGCAGGTTGAGATAATAATCATGTTTGTTTTGTAGTAAATTTATAATGATGTTGGGGAATATTTAAATAGATATGATGCTCGAAAATTATATATTTGTTCTAAAAAAAATTACGTATATTCAAATATACCTTGACTTTTATGTTTTCATTAATTTAATAATTTTTTATCGATTTAATTTATATTAATATTAAATTTAAATGTTATTTATAGAATATATCGGGCACAAGAAGTTGAAATGACATTTTTATAATCTAATTGGTTTTAATCTAATTTTAAACTTTCAGACTTTAAGTGATACTTTAATCAAAATTTAAAATATAATAACAAACAATAAAAAATTTAATTACATCTTAATTAAATTTCACAAAATTAATAAAATAACAATAGAAAAAATTGAAATAGAAAAAAAAATTAAAAGATTAAAAGGTGGACGCGACTTCCAAAAAAAGTGCAACCTACATGAGTTTTGACTTTCACTTTGACCTAACCTATTTTTGTCAATAATTTTTAAAATCTAACTTAGAA
>NW_019104834.1:6947-27959 GCF_001995035.1 Momordica charantia | reverse complement strand
CTCCATAGGGCAAGTCCATGTTGTACCCTAATCGAGGGCGAGTTTGCCCCCACCGAGAAAGAGTTGGACAGCGTGGCGGAGGGGAGGAAACTGATCCTCCCTGTTTTAAGGGGCGAGTTAATCAGCTGTGCGACCGTCAGTTCAGCTACCATTAACTTGGCCACGTTCACCTGACCAACAGCGGTCGAGTGTTTTTCAGCCGATCATTCTTCGCCAATTCGATGAGTTTGATGCGATCTCTAGAGGTCCCAACGACCTGAGAGTAGGTTCTATGAGTGTAGGTGCGTCAAGTGTCATCACGTCCACCAGTAGGGATGGGAGTGCGAGACAGCTGAGAGTAGGTTGGGATCACCATTGCTCAGTTCAAGTGAGGTAGGGAATGACTTTGAAACTGTTGTCGTTCCCCAAAGACGATGCCAAATATTTTATTACAAAAATAACCAAGCTTGCGAACCTGGACTCAAATCGAAGATGACCCGGAGGACGAGTTGGAGAGCACTGGACGGGAGATCTGCAAGATAGAAAACACTCTGATGTCCAAGTCAGAAAGAATCTAAGTTGTATTTAGAGAGTAATATAGTGTCTGCATACCTCAAGTGGAGACAAATGAGTTCTATTTATAGGCGAATTCCCCGACATGGCCTCAACAGCTTTTTAAGGTAAGCGTGAATTACAGCGTGTTCTCGTGGAGTTTGTCAGGTGGTAAGCTTAACCGAATACACTCAAGTCGGCTCGACTCATAGAAGGGGAATAAGACCAAAGTAAAACAGGTCGGCTCGACTATAATGGAGGTTGGCTCGGTACTAGGATTCAATACCGTGGTGGCGAAACTTGGCCCTATTCTACCAAAGGCCACGTATGTCTTTCTCCTCCAATCAAGATATGCGACGTGTAAGGCTGAAAATTACCTTAAACAAGCGGTATATCAATTCAAATTAAAATATAGTATTGAACTATAACTGCCAATCAGCTATTATCACAATAATAGAAATTTATTGTCATTTTCAAAATGCACTGTTTATTTTAGTCATTCCTCTTGTTGCCCTTGAGGTTTTGAATGAGGCTCAACTATTGAATCTAAGATAAATTTATAAGACCTTCGGGTTACTCCAATCATTCATTCCAAGTAAAAAAAAAAAAAAGTTATATCTAGAAAGTTAATTTTCCCCTCTTCTTCGGGTTACTATTGACTCTAAGATAAAAAGTTATAAGACCTTCGGGTTACTTGCATCACTCTCCCTCCTTCTCCTATGTCTCCGTCTTCAGAATGTCGATATCTCTTCGCCAATTTCACTTGCCGCCCGTCGATAGTTCCTTCATGGGATCTCCATCAACTTTGATTTCCCTTGTCTGTGAGTTATGTTTATATGTGTATGTATATTCCCAAATATATATTTAAAAGTGAGATGGTTATTAGAATCTACGTGAGAAATTATAGCAACAAAGTATTGGAGAGAATGTAGCAAAAAAAAAAAAAAATTGAATTTAGAGAAAGAGTAATATTTTATTTTAAATATAATAAACAAATAGTAAGAGTAAAACGGTCAAAATCAAACCTGTGAAATAGTTGAAAAAATACAAATAGATATTTTTAATAACAAAAAATTATTTGGTCATTTTTTCAAAAGGAGCTGACAAATATGGACACATTATAAATTCCAAAAAAAAAAAAATGAGTGATTATAGAAGTCAGTGAATGGGCCAGTTTGGTAAGAAAAATAAAAACTGGTTGAACCATTGACCTAAAATTATTTAAAAATAAATAAATATGAGTTGTATAACCCATAATTGTAGTTTGACAATACCGTTTTGAGAAAAATAGCAGAACCGCTGGTTTTCTAAAATCCGCAGTAAAATAAAATTTTTCAAAAAATGTTTTCTATTTTTATTATTCTCTCTATCTATTCTCTTCATGAGTTTTTTTCTTCTCACTATTTTGTCCGAAGTCTTCAATTTCTTTTATCTTGCATTAGTTTCAACTAAAATCGATCAATCGACTGTGGAATCGGTTGATCAGTGATGTAGAGCCTTCTTAAAATTGCTAAGTTTTGATAGACAAAAACTAACTTATCAATGTTTGGCGTTAATATTCACATGTAACACCTCCAAATTACATTAAATATTTTTGACATTTTCTCAAAAGTCATAGAAGTTAGGTGTACCCTCGTTATCGTCTTAGGCCATTTAATAATACAACAGAGAGAGGGAGGTAACCTGCGGTAGCTACCAGTGAAGTTCTAGAAGCTAAGTACCCTCACTAATGTCTTGGCCATTTAATAATACAAGATAGAGAGGGAGAGGTAACTTGTGGTCGGTGATATCTCAAGCTTAATAATCTACCATATTTTTTAGGTTAAAATGATAAGATTTAGTAAATTTGAAGGTTGTGTTTAATACATCTCTGAATTTTCAAACACAATAACAACTTTCATTTTGCCCGTCATCAATGGAAAACGATGTCGGTCATTTCGAGTGTAATTGTTTCGCTTTAATGACGCTTGCCTTTAATGACAGTCATTCCTCGTCATTGTATAGGCAATCGACATTATTTCTCCGCCCGTCATTATTGGTTGGTCATTATTGGTTCATCATTATATGTGCGTCAATGTGCTTAATAGATCTTTGAACTTTCAAACAATACAATAAATTTCATTTTGCCCGTCATTAAAGGAAAACGATATCAATCATTTCGCCAACACGAGCGTCGCTCAGTGATAATTGGAATATATCTCTAACCAAAAGGACATGAGTTCGAATCCCCTACCCCCACTTTACGTACTAAAAAAAACGATGTCGACCATTTCGAGTGTCGTTGTTTCACTTTAATGACAGTTGCCTTTAATTGAAAATCATTGCCCGACATTATATGTACATCGTTATATGTGTGTCATGGAATATCTATAATGAAATATTCATTTTTTATATTTTCATGATAGACAATGCCCGTCATAAATTTTTAAAGTTCAAAGATTTAATAAATTGAAAGTTCAAGGATCTATTAGACACATAATTAAAAGTTTAAAAATCCATTAAACGTCTTTTAGAGTTTAAGAGATCTGTTAAGATACAAAATAAAAAACTTAGAGATCTAGTACATAATTTTTAAAGTTAAAAGACCTATTAGATAGAACCATATGACTTTATACTTCTTGTTTCTCAAGTTTTTTGATAGAAATATTCATAAATTGTATAGAAATTTTGGGAGTAACAAAAACTAATTTCTTGTTTCTTATTTTTGTTTCCATATATTATTCTAAAACATGAATAAAAATATTGGTTTATCATTCTGATAAGAAACATGAATGTTGGAGTATGCAATTTTTTTTATCTTTATTAAAAAATGAGGAAACATAGAAAAGAAACAAGAACATTTAGCAAATTAGTTAAATTTAAATAAGGGCTAAAATCAATACTCTACATAGTTAAGTTTTACTTTTCTTTTATTAATTTTTTTCCTTTATTAATCTTTTAAAAAACTTTGTGGTTATTGTGTGTTTTTTTTTCTTTTTTCTTTTTCTTGTTATGTTAGAAGACTATTTTTTAGATATCATTTTCAAAAAACAAATTGTGTTAGGATACTTTGTTTTTACGTTGGGTGGGATGTTTTGTTTGACAAGCAATTAAAACATTTTTTGCAAAGGATAAAGTTCACAAATATTCTAAGTTTAAGGTTTAATTGAAAAAAAAAAGATTTTTTTATATAACCACCAAAATTAATTGAACGATAAAGTTCACAAATATTCTAAGTTTAAGGTTTAATTGAAAAAAAAATGATTTATTTATATAACCACCAAAATTAATTGAGTAAAAGTTTACGAATAATTTGGGACAAAGTTTAGTTTTAAAAATAAATTATAAAAATAATGCTAGTTTAAAAATATAACAAAATAAAGGTAATTTAAATAAATAAATTCTAAGTTAGATTTTAAAAATTATTGACAAAAATAGGTTAGGTCAAAGTGAAAGTCAAAACTCATGTAGGTTGCACTTTTTTTGGAAGTCGCGTATGTACGCGACTTCCACCTTTTAATCTTTTAATTTTTTTTTCTATTTCAATTTTTTCTATTGTTATTTTATTAATTTTGTGAAATTTAATTAAGATGTAATTAAATTTTTTATTGTTTGTTATTATATTTTAAATTTTGATTAAAGTATCACTTAAAGTCTGAAAGTTTAAAATTAGATTAAAACCAATTAGATTATAAAAATGTCATTTCAACTTCTTGTGCCCGATATATTCTATAAATAACATTTAAATTTAATATTAATATAAATTAAATCGATAAAAAATTATTAAATTAATGAAAACATAAAAGTCAAGGTATATTTGAATATACGTAATTTTTTTTAGAACAAATATATAATTTTCGAGCATCATATCTATTTAAATATTCCCCAACATCATTATAAATTTACTACAAAACAAACATGATTATTATCTCAACCTGCCGAACATCACATCTAGAAAATTTAACTTTACCTCATGGTAGATAATACATGACCTATTTTTCAAATATGGAAAAAATTAAAATTATACACGTGTTTTTCTTGAATTATGGTTTTTTAAAATAAAATTTAAAATATTAAAAAAAAGGGAGAAGAAGAACAAAGGGAGGTGGGAAGTGGCAGCCATTGGCTGCGACTTCCTTAGATCCGTCAGCATGCCACGTCAAGGAGAACGTCTGCGATTTCGATCTAAGTTGCAGGCGATGGCTGCGACTTTGCTCAAATCGCAGCCCATCCGTGCGATTTATCTAYCCTATTTTTGTAATTATTTTGAAACCTACACTAGTTTGTCATTTGTTTTTAAAAAATAATTTTTAAAAAAAATCCAATAATTTGTTATTCAATATATATTATCATAACACCTAGTCCTCTTTCATTGAATTACAAATTATTTCCTCGAAATTTGATGGTTATATCTGTTTAGCCTCTTCATTTAAAAATAATAATAATAATTAATTGTGTCTCTAGATTTTGATTTTGATTATAATATTTGTTTTACTTTTAATACCATCATTTAAATATTGATATGGTAGGATATGATAAGATTATATGAATGGATCTGATGTGACCCATGAAAGAATGGCCAATTAAATAAACAAAGAATGGGCAGGTGAGATAAAACATTTAATATAGTGGTGGGTGAAATGCATTTTTATTGCAATTTTTCACATGGGTAATACTATAATGATAAGACTTATAAATGAATTGATTTCTTCACGCAAGACATAAAAGCAAAATTAAAAGGATAAAATAATAGTTTTTGTTTTTGAAATTTAAATTTAGTTTTAACTTCATCTTTTCAAAATTAAACTGAAATTTTAAGTGATTGAAATTTGAATTTACTATCTAATTTGTGTCTGAAGTATTGATTTGATTTTTTCTTGGTCTTCCACATCAACTTAACCGTAGATTTATGTAACAATATTTTTCATTGTCTTTTACTTAAATAGCAATATATATCCAGATATGTTAACTGCCATGTCATTATTATGTTAAGTTGACTAAGGGTCAACTCAACTTAGAGATTTAGTTGAAAAACAAATTCAACTCTCTCGGGAACCAAACAAAAAACTAAATTCAAATTTTTGTGACCAAATATCTCACTTTTGAAACTTCAAGTACCAAATAGAAGTTAAATTTAAATTTACGGGACCAAAAGTGATAGTTTTTTTTTTTAATTTAGGGATAAAAAATAAAAAATCGAATAAAAACATTTAGGAACAAAAAAAAAAGTATTATTTTATCCGATTAAAGTTTGTTTATTTCAATAAAAGAGATTTGGAGAGATTCTTTCACCAATATATACCACGTGAGTTTCTTCAGTGAGAAAAGCAAGGCTTGTAAGCAATGGGAGAGAGCACAGAATTGCTTCGAGCTCAAGCCCATGTTTGGAATCATACTTTCAAATATATCAACTCCATGTCTTTAAAATGTGTGGTTGAATTGGGCATTCCAGACATCATCCATAGCCACGGCCAACCCATGAGCCTTTCCAATTTAGTGGATGCACTCCATATTCAACCTTCCAAAGCTCAATGCCTAAATCGCCTTATGCGTCTCCTCGTTCATGCTGGTTTCTTTATTCAAACTCATGGCGATAATGAGCAAGAGGAGTACGCTCTTACGCCGTCCTCTCGCCTTCTCCTATGCCGCAACACGGCATTTGAAAACATACCTTTTGTGTTTCTAATTCTCAATCGAGCTATGATGGCTCCATTGGAAACCATGAGTAGTTGGTTATGTAGTGTGGATGAGCATTCCAATTCTGCCTTTGAAATGGCGAATGGAAAGTCGATATGGGATTATGTATCGCAGGAACATGATTTTGGCAAACTATTTCATCAAACAATGGTGCATGATTCTCAACTAATTGGAAAAGTAGTTACAAGGGAGTGTCGAGAGGTTTTTGAAGGGTTGAAATCGTTGGTTGATGTTGGTGGTAGCACAGGCTTTATGGCCAAGGCTATTGCAGAGGCATTTCCACACATCACTTGCACTGTGTTTGATCTCCCTCAAGTGGCTGCTAACTCCCAACAAACCACAAAAAACTTAAGTTTCATCGGAGGTGACATGTTTGAAGCAAAAATTCCACCTGCAAATGCAGTTCTGCTTAAGGTATACTTTCTATCAATAGTATTTGTACGATTAGTAAAAACCATATCTTTCTGAAGTACTTTCTTTGGTAATTTGACAACTAGTGGATTCTGCATGATTGGAATGACGAAGAAAGCATTCGAATATTGAAGAACTGTAAAGATGCAATTCCAAGTAGAGCCGAGRGTGGGAAAGTGATAGTCATAGATATGGTAGTAGAAAACCAAATAGAAGACAAGGAGTCAGTTGAAGCTCAACTCTGTTGTGATCTCTTGGTGATGACGAGTTACAACGGGAGAGAGAGAAATGAAAGAGAATGGAAGAATCTCTTTTTAACTGCTGGTTTTAGTGACTACAAGATAATTTCTATGTTGGGTTTAAGGTCTCTGATTGAGGTGTACCCTTAATAATTTGAAGCCTTTTTCGAAGTCCCGTCCTTTATAACATTCCAAATCCAATAAACATTATGTGTCATTGTTTAGTTATGGTAAGGAAGCTAAGCATCAAAATAAAAATGCATTAGATTGAAAGATGGTGTGAAATCAGAATTATATTTTTACTATTGTGTTTAACAAGATTATTCTGGAACGAAAATGAAAGACACGCATTTTTTTTTATCGAGGGGTGATAATAAAATTAGCATATAGAATACTACAAAAACAGCCGTTCAAAAAACAAGGATTATCTTAATTTGTTTCTTGAACTATAATGATTATTATATTTTTTTCTATAAACTTGACCATAAACGTTCAAATTTATTCCATTATTGTCGTTGTAGCATTATTCAAAAAAACCTATAGTTTAGTCTTTGATCTTTAATAAAATTTTAAATATATAGTTTAGTTTCCAATAATTGAGGACCCGTTTTATAATCATTTTAGTTTTTGGTTTTTTGTTTTTCTTGTTTTTAGTTTTTGGTTTTTGATTTTCTATTTTTAAAAAACAAAAATCATATATGTTTCTTAACCATTTTTTGTTTCGAAACACGTTTGGTAACCATTTTTAGTTTTTTGTTTTCAAAAAGTTAGAAAATTGAAAATACATATTAGAGAGAAAAAGTTTTATGTAGGGTAGGGATGACAATGGTGTGGGGGCGAGTGAGGATGCTCTCCCCCATTGTCGTGCTCCTCAAAATTTTTAGTCTCCGTCTCCACCTCGTTCTTGAGTTCGAGAGATGTTCTCGAGAAAAATTATCGGTTTTATAATTGTTTTTAATTATCTTTAGAATTTAAGTATAAAAAAGTGTAATAAATATATATTAATTATTTAAAAATAGAATCGAGGACGGAGATGGGGTCGAGACATGCATTTTCTATTTTTGGGACCCGACCCTGCGGAAATTTTTGTCTTCCCCTAATGTAGAAACATAAAAATAGATATGTAAATAAACATTTGGAACATAAATTTTAGAGAGATAAATAAAAATATTTAGAAAAAAAATAGTGAAAGAAAAGTTAAAGACAAAAAGAGAAAAATTTTGGAGAAAAAATTAAAGTCGACGAAAAGATATGTTAAAGAAAAAAAATAGAAATGATAAGGAAAGAGAAATTATAGTGGCAACAAATTTAGAGATAAAAACAAGATTTATAGAAAATAAATAAATACTAAGATGAATAAAAGTTACAGTGAAAGAAAATTGAACGAGAAAATAAAATATAATTTTTAGAGGAAAAAATAGATTATGAAAAGAAAGAAAAGTTATAAAATATTGAAATTTTAGAGAGAAAAAAGTTGGAAAAATATTAAATTTTTAGGGAGAGAAATGAAACCGGCCTGTTAGAAAAAAAATAAAAATACAGAAAAATTTGGAGAGAGACAAATAACCGTAAATATTATGAAAATTTTAGAGGGAGAAAAATAAAGTTTGTTGAAAGAAATCTAGAAACAAAAAAAATTTTAGAGTGAAAAAAATGAGATTTTGGAAAAAAAAACAAAAAACAGAAAATTGAATTGGTTATCCAACGACCCTATTTTTGAAAAACTAAAAATTAAAAACCAAAAACTAAAAACAAAATAGTTATCAAAGGAGCGTTTTTTCGTTTTCCAATTTAGTATCTACACTTTTTAAAAGTTTTAGTTTCATCCTTTGAGTGTGATTATTATTATTAGTTTTCGATTAGGTCCTTGCACCAAACGTGAAAAAGAAAATTATATATGAATTTAAAAATGATAACTTCTATGAGATTCTAAATGGTTAGTATGTCAGAAGTTAGTGGGTTATTTTTCTACAACAACAAGCAGTTGCTTGAGTAAAATACTATGTGCTAATATGACATGAGTAATTAAGTTACAAAATTTTTGGGTGAGTTAGAAGCCTATTTCTTCGTTAAAATATTTTCAACTCAATCAATAAAATGCACAAGTTATTCTAAGCTAGATGTCCATGGAGACATTGTTTAGATATTAGTGGATATCTAGATACTGAAAAGACTGCGTAAAACAGGTTTCGTCCATTTAAAGTAAAAAGTGGCTTTAGAACTAAACTACTAAAACAAGATTCTCGATTAGAAGTAGAATGTGGCCAGTGGTACTTATTCCATACAATTTGCCTCCTTAGAAGTGCATGAAGAAAAGTAATTTATTAATGTCATTGCTTATTCCTGGGCCGAAGTCACCTGGAAAAGATATTGATGTTTACTTACAGCCATTAATTGAAGAGTTGAAAGAGTTATGGGATACTGGGGTTCGTACTTATGATTGTGCAAGTGGTGAGTATTTTTAACTACACGCAGCTCTTTTATGGACTATTAATGACTTTCCAGCATATGGCGACTTATCCGGATGGAGTACGAAGGGATACCAAGAATGTCCTATCTGTAAAAAGGATAATTCATCTTTTCGAATAAGAAACAAAATTTGTTTCATGGGACATCGACGTTATCTTCCTCAAAATCATAGTTGGCGTGGGAGTAGACTGCATGATGGAAAGTTAGAACGACGCCCCCCACCAGTGTCAATGGATGGAGATGCGATTCTTCAACAAGTAAATACACTAAACTTTCCAGATTTCGGTAAGAATCCAACCAAACAGAAGAGTAAAAGAAAGCGAGATTTAAATTGGACAAAAAAAAGTATATTCTTCGAACTTCCCTATTGGTCGAAACTTATGTTAAGACATAAGTTGGATGTGATGCATATCGAGAAGAACATATGCGACAATCTAGTACGAACTTTGTTAAATATTGATGGGAAAACAAAAGACACGATCAATGCGCGTCTGGATTTGGAAGATTTAAAAATTTGAAAAGATTTACACTTACAAAAAGAGGGGAATAAAGTTGTAAAACCACATGCTACATATACATTGACTGCTGCTGAGAGGGTGAAGTTTTGCAAATTTTTGAAATCAGCTAAGTTTCCCGATGGATTTGTGTCGAATATATCGAGATGTGTGAGCGCAAAGGACGGGAGACTATGGAGGTTGAAAACTCACGACTGTCATGTTTTGCTACAACGACTCTTACCGATTGCCATTCGAGCATACGTACCAAAGTATGTGGGTACGACTATCGTTGAACTATGTAACTTCTTTCGTGATATATGTGCAAAGACAGTACGCATCAGTGATTTCGATCGATTGCAATCTGACATTATAATCATACTATGTAAGTTGGAGAGAATATTCCCACCAGTATTTTTTGATGTTATGGTACATCTTGTAGTTCACTTACCATACGAAGCAAAAATTGTGGGGCCAGTTAGTTACAGTTGGATGTACCCTATCGAGCGTAGTCTCCAAACCTTAAAACAATATGCACAAAAAAAGAACAGAGCTCGTCCTGAGGGTTCGATAGCTGAATCATTCCTCATGAATGAATCGTTGACTGTCTGCTCATTGTATCTGAGTGGAATTGAAATGAGATTCAATAGAGATGAACGCAATGATGATACTATTGTCGGTTATAAAAATTGTGGACATTTTGACGTGTTTAGGCTAAGTGCACGACCTCTTGGGGCATCAACTTCCAAAACATTATCCGTCATTGAAAGAAAAGTTGCACACTGGTACGTACTGAACAACTGTGCAGAGATAGAGTCGTATCGCGAGTAAGTTCGGCTTATGCTACGTTCACTTTAATTTCACACTTAATACGTATAACACTAATGCGATTTTTCTCATTTTTTGGAATTGTAGTCAACATTTGAGCTCAATTCGAATTCCTGGAGACAATGTTCCTGCCCTGTATGAACGACACAGTACACAATTTCCTGATTGGTTAAAAAAAAAGGTAATATTGATTTTTAGGGTTTGAATGTAGATGAACACAAAACGAAATCGTTAAGTATTTTGTTATGATCTATTACAGGTTTTGACATTACGAGAACAAGGCGAATTAGATGATGATCTTTATTCACTTGCGTTAGGCCCGTCACTAACTGCACGTTCATATAGTGGTTGTATTGTAAACGGACTATGTTTTCATAATATAGAACGTGATAGTTGTCGAACGACACAAAATAGTGGGGTCATGGTGTGTGGAGGAGAAGGGGATGACATGAATTGTTATGGTGTCTTGAGTGATGTTTGGGAGTTAGATTATGTTATGGGGAGACGTGTCATACTTTTTAAGTGCAAATGGTTTGACACAGACTCTAAGAAGAATAGAATTCGAGTTGACTTAGGTTTTAAGTCGATTAATACGTCTAAGTATTGGTATGCCGACGACCCCTTAATTCTCGCTGGACAAGCACAACAAGTGTTTTATTTGGATGACCCAAACTTGGTAATAATTGGAAATTGTGCAACATATTCTAAATAAACGTGTATGGGATATTCCAGAACAAGAAGAGTTTGAAAATGATCAAATTTCATTGTTAGAAGTAGGATCTAGGATCGGAATAGATGAATCCACTCAAGATAGTTCATTGCATCGAGATGATGTTGATCCTATTGTCGTTGAGGGTCGAGAACAGTCCAATAAAAGCATAGATGCGAGCAATGTGGACGATTTTATAAATGACGAATCAGACGATGTGGACGCGTTAACTGATAATGATATAGATGATGTTGATGATGAGTACTATAGCGAATAAGTATTCCTCCAAGTATGTCGATTTAAATATATGTTGGATAAATTATGCATCAAATTAATTTATGTTGAGTATTTGTTTTGTCAATATATAATACTTTTCGTTGGTTCCCTAAGTTCGCAGAAAAATGAGACCAGACCAAGCAGGTCAGTTAGAGGCACACATACAGGGTCGTGAGCATCCACCAGCAGACTCGCCTGTTCCGGATTTTCCTCCAGGTACGTCAATTTAAATATATGTAAAATAAATAAGTATGATTTTACTAATTGGTTTATTGTTTCGAAACATACAGATAGATTAGGCGTGCGAGGATATACTCGATTGATAGAGCTAGAAAATCAAGTTCGTGCAACGAACGCAAAGGTACGTATCGTATATGATCACACAGTTAATAAACCATATGTCCCATGGCAACCACATTCTCTATGGCGATCGGGGTACATACACGCGAACAAGTGAATCTAAAGGTTAACCAGTGGAATGAGGTCGAAGAAATTCAGAAGAGGGCAATTATAACTCCGCTCAAGGTTTGAGATTAATTACTTAATATGTTTTATCTTTTGTTATGATGCAATAGTTATAACACTTAAATATATGTTCGATGTTTTTTTGTTGGAGGGACATTTCGATTTCAACGAATCAGATCGAGTTATGATGAAATTCATCGAGCATGAGATGAAAACGACACATAAGGCGTATAGGGGAAAATTGCGCCAACACTACCTGAGTTATCCGACACCTGAGATTGCCCGCAACAATCCTCCGGAGCGGTTGTTGGCAAAACCAGACGATTGGAACATGCTGTGCGATAGATGGGAGACAGATGAGTGGAAGGTAATTTACGAATATAACTTATACTTTTTTTTAGTATTTATATTCAATATATATTCTCATTTAAGTTTTCTTTTGTTAGAAAAAATCTGAGACCAACAAACGCAACAGGGCGAAGATGCCATTCAACCATCGTGCAGGGCCGAAGGTGTTTGCTATTATCGCAAAGGATAAGGTACAATACAATAATCTTTTTTTAGCCATATACTTATATTACTTAAGATCGATTATCAACAATTGCGTGTTATCAATTGCAGAAAGAAGAAGAGGGAGGTGACAACTTTTCTGAAATCGATTTGTTTAGGGAGACGAGATATTCTGACACTAAAGGTTGGGTCGAAGGAGCGGAGACAGCTTACGTAAGTTTACAAATCTTATAATAATTAACTACAAATTACCCATTGAATTTTATGTGTAAACAATTTGATCTTTTTAAAATATGTATGCAGCTAGACATGATGCGTGTTAGAGAAGCATCTATGCAAGACAGAGGTGAACCGCTACCAGACCCAGAAGTATTGGAGACAGTTCTTGGTTATCGTTCAGGATACGTTANACTGATAATGATATAGATGATGTTGATGATGAGTACTATAGCGAATAAGTATTCCTCCAAGTATGTCGATTTAAATATATGTTGGATAAATTATGCATCAAATTAATTTATGTTGAGTATTTGTTTTGTCAATATATAATACTTTTCGTTGGTTCCCTAAGTTCGCAGAAAAATGAGACCAGACCAAGCAGGTCAGTTAGAGGCACACATACAGGGTCGTGAGCATCCACCAGCAGACTCGCCTGTTCCGGATTTTCCTCCAGGTACGTCAATTTAAATATATGTAAAATAAATAAGTATGATTTTACTAATTGGTTTATTGTTTCGAAACATACAGATAGATTAGGCGTGCGAGGATATACTCGATTGATAGAGCTAGAAAATCAAGTTCGTGCAACGAACGCAAAGGTACGTATCGTATATGATCACACAGTTAATAAACCATATGTCCCATGGCAACCACATTCTCTATGGCGATCGGGGTACATACACGCGAACAAGTGAATCTAAAGGTTAACCAGTGGAATGAGGTCGAAGAAATTCAGAAGAGGGCAATTATAACTCCGCTCAAGGTTTGAGATTAATTACTTAATATGTTTTATCTTTTGTTATGATGCAATAGTTATAACACTTAAATATATGTTCGATGTTTTTTTGTTGGAGGGACATTTCGATTTCAACGAATCAGATCGAGTTATGATGAAATTCATCGAGCATGAGATGAAAACGACACATAAGGCGTATAGGGGAAAATTGCGCCAACACTACCTGAGTTATCCGACACCTGAGATTGCCCGCAACAATCCTCCGGAGCGGTTGTTGGCAAAACCAGACGATTGGAACATGCTGTGCGATAGATGGGAGACAGATGAGTGGAAGGTAATTTACGAATATAACTTATACTTTTTTTTAGTATTTATATTCAATATATATTCTCATTTAAGTTTTCTTTTGTTAGAAAAAATCTGAGACCAACAAACGCAACAGGGCGAAGATGCCATTCAACCATCGTGCAGGGCCGAAGGTGTTTGCTATTATCGCAAAGGATAAGGTACAATACAATAATCTTTTTTTAGCCATATACTTATATTACTTAAGATCGATTATCAACAATTGCGTGTTATCAATTGCAGAAAGAAGAAGAGGGAGGTGACAACTTTTCTGAAATCGATTTGTTTAGGGAGACGAGATATTCTGACACTAAAGGTTGGGTCGAAGGAGCGGAGACAGCTTACGTAAGTTTACAAATCTTATAATAATTAACTGCAAATTACGCATTGAATTTTATGTGTAAACAATTTGATCTTTTTAAAATATGTATGCAACTAGACATGATGCATGTTAGAGAAGCATCTATGCAAGACGGAGGTGAACCGCTACCAGACCCAGAAGTATTTGAGACAGTTCTTGGTTATCGTTCAGGATACGTTAAGGGTGCTGGTTGGGGCCGAAAACCAAAGTCTCGTAGAGGTTCTTCTTCAAGTGTAGCAGCGGGAAGAAGAGCTGTCACAAGAAATATGTACTCTAAGAGAAGAATTTCAGGACCGTCTCACGCAGAAAGACAAAGAGCTTGAGGATCGTCTTGCTCAGAAAGACAARRAGTTAGATGARCGTCTCGCAGCCAAAGATTCTGAGATTACRGGTCTACGCGGTGAAATRTCAGATTTGAGAGCAATGGTGCTAAACCTTATGAGTCAGTCTAGTGGAGCCAGCTCGTCAAAATAAGTACGTCCACGTAGAGTGTTGTTAGAATTCAATAATCGTAAATATGGCTATCCTGCAGTTATGGTAGCCATTTAGAACTTGTATTATGAATGATTTAACTATGTTTATGTTTGAGTGCATGTTTGAAGTGTTTTAGATATTAATAGCAAGTGAATTTTCTGTGAAGTGAATTTTTTAAGTGAATTGGTAYGTCAAGTATAGTGTTGTTTGAATTCAATAACTMTWAATGTGGCTATCCTGCAGTTATGGTAGCCATTTAGAAMAGATGTCATGTATAGTTTAGCTACGCTTATGTATAAAGTGGTTTTGGATGATTTTGTTGAATCTGTGAAATGAATTGGTGATTGTGGATGCTTTACATAATAAAAGTAAGTTTTGAGAATTTGAAGTTTGAAGATTAGTTTTTCTTAATTTTGTGGGGTTTTATACGTACCTTTCCTTTAGTTTGTATAATTTGGATTAAAGTTAATGAGAGTTATATGGACATGAGAGAGTTGYGTGTGTGTTTTGATAATGAGACTAAGTTTTGTGCATTTTAAGTTTGATTGGGAGAGTTCTTATTGGATTTAAATATATGAGAGTGTTGGGGGGGTGCGTTAATAAGTTTTGTGAATTTGAAAATTGTTTTTAGTTCATGGCATGTGCAAAGTTTGAATGTTTTGTTTGATAATGAGTTAGAATTGGAAGTTTGTTTGAATGGAAGTAGTGAGTTTGTTTGAATGGAAGTGGTGAGTTTGTTTGAAGTTGTGAGTTTGTTTGAAGTGTTGAGTTATTAAGTGTCTTTGGATAATGTTGTTGAATTTTAAGTGTACCGTAATAGAGTTTGTGTGCATGTTTTTTAGTTCATGGCATGTGCAATTAGTTTGTTATGTGGAATGAGTTAGAATTGTCCCTAAGAATTTTAAGTGAGAGTAAGTTTTGTGAATTTGAAAGTTGTTTTTAATGAGTTAACTTTTAATGCTTACTTGAGTTCATGCATATGAAGTGAGAATAACATTTTTAGTTCATGGCATGTGCAATTAGTTTGTTATGTGGAATGAGTYAGAATTRGAAGTTTGTTTGAATAGAAGTGGTGAGTTAACTTGTGTTATTTATTAACATAAGTTTATTTGTTATTTATTTTTTCAGGTTCGTTCGATTTYTGWATCTAAAGCTTCTGAAAAGTTGATTATCTCTCGTGAAGAATTTGATGATATGGGACATTTTCATATGTTTAGGTTTTTTATTTGAGACTTCTTAGAATTTGTTTAAATTTTTGTTTGTATGAACTTCTTGTATTTTTTGTAAAACTAAATTTTATTTAATATTATAAGTTAAATTAAATTCAATGTATGACAGGTATATTGTTGAAAAAAAAACATAAAAAACCATTCGGAGACGAAAAAGGACATGGTCGCCGAAGGTCAGAGACCTTCGAACTTGGTCGCCGAAGAGACCTTCGGCGACCAAATTTTACTTCGTCTCCGAAGGTTTACGACCTTCGGCGACCAAATAAATTTGGTTGAGACGGCATATATTTCGTCGCCGAAGGTACCTTCGGCAACGAAAAGCACAAGTCGTCGCCGAAACCCACCGGGCAACGGCGACGATTTAGGCGACGACTTGTTTTCGTCGCCAAAGACCTTCGGGGACGAAATTTGATGTTTTAGCGACGAGAATTTGCGTCGCCGAAGCTCCGAATTCTTGTAGTGTATTTAGTCTTAAAAAGAATTTGAATTGTTCAAATTTGTTAAAGATAATTAAAGTTAATTGTTTGAGATGTCATTAATATAATGTATGTTGATACATTATGATATAAAGTTAATTTTGAATTAGATTCGAAATAATGAGAGAGATGGATATCTGAATTTGATTCTAATATGGTTGATTAATTTAATTTAAGTATAATTTAATTAAATATGATTTAATAAAATTAATGGGTTAGGTTAATTTGGTTAAATTAAATTATTAAATTAATAATTCATTTTTGTAATTAATTAAATTTGATTTAATTAATTATGAATTAAAATAGGTTTAATTAAATAAAAAGAAAAAAAAAGAAGTGATAGAGGTTTTCCCACTTCCCACTTGGTGGGAAGTGAAGAAGTGGTTAGTGGAGAAGTGGTGACTTCTCCCTCGCTCTTCCTTTAGTAGAAAAGGGAGATTCTCCCTTTCCTTTTTTTCGGTTGAATGAGTTTCCTAAGACTCTAACGAGAAACTGTTCTCTCAATCTCTCGATCTCTTTCTCAATTTTAAGACAGTTCCCACAAACCGAGTTCTTAACATCTAGAGGATAGCGAGGAAGGCTTTTTTTGTGGCGTTGGTGTCTATATTGAAGAAGTGTCTTCAAAGGTATGTTTCACTACTTTCGTTTTATAATGTTTTTGTCTTTTCTTTGTTGTATTTCCAAAACACGATCGAAGCACAAGCGTTCGCGCGCTTCCACTGCGACATCCGATCCTTTCAACAAGTACATGATGCAAAGCATGACCAGATTTAGGGCATGACCAGCCCCGAGGCATTACTAGATCTAGGGCATGACCAAATCCAAGGATGACCAAGCCCAAGGCTTGACCAGATCAAGGGCATGATCAAATCTAAGGCATGACCAGATCCATGCATGACTAGATCCAATGTATGACTAGGTCTAGGGCCCTGTAAGGTCCCCACCGATGAAGTCCTGGCCGACCACATCCGACTACTGGAAAGTCTACTACAGACTATGGATCCCTTAATTCAACAGTCGACCCATAAGATGCCCACAACACAACATGGTATGTTTCCTAAGGGTATCAAGATTCGACCTTTATAAATATAACCGTAAGTTGAACCCTAAAGGTACGTTGAAAACCATATTCTTAATACTCGACAAATTTCCGATTCTAACTTAGGCAGCGGAGCCTGTGGGGCTAGTACCACACCGGTGTTCAATGCTATTTAGCTTTTCAAGTTTACGCCTATTCCCAATTTCATTGTTAACAATTGGTGTGAATTTGGCGGAATCCCGAGAGGCCAAATTTATGCATAAAAAATTGGTGCAATCCGTGGGGAACAACTAAGATCTAAAGGTCAAGGTAGTCGACATGAATTAGGGAGAGGGCCAACAACGTTCTGACAACGATTGTTGTAGAAGGATAAAGGTGAACTGAGAACTGGTCTTACCCGAGGAATTTCTAGGTAAGATAAGCCGACCATTTTCAAAATCGGGAGAACAACATGCTAATAACCCTAATCAGGTTCCAGAAGGTGAACGCGAGGTCTTTATGGTGAGATGAGAACATGTCATGTCATTGGTTCGATGTCTCCAGTGGACGACAACTTAACCGCCAGTAGGATGAGAACATGTCATACCATGAGGTTAGATCGTGCAACAATTTTGGTACCTCCAGTGGATAACAACTCGACCGACAACGAGGAAAAGGTCGACCCGAGCCCCAGTCGAATGGAGGAATTCACCTCAGAAAGAGGAAAATCTATTGAAGATCTGGTATCAATCCATTTTACATCCAAAGAGCGACGAGTCATCATCGAAACCATGCTAGAGGTTGAAGAGAGAACGAGTCTCATGAATTTTCTTAGACGCAACGCCGATATATTCGCATGGTCACACAAAGACTTGCCATGGATTGACCGAGCAACCATGATACATCAACTCAATGTGGATCGAGATTTTAAACCAGAAAGATAGAAGCGTCACACCTTTAACCAAGCAAGGAATGAAGTCGTAGCCAAGCAAGTAGAAGAATTATTGAAGGGAGAAGTTCACTATCCTTAATGGATATCCAATGTAGTACTGATAAAGAAGACTAATAGTAAGTGGAGAATGTGCATTGGCTTTACGATCTGAATAAAGCCTACCCAAATGATTGTTTTCCTTTACCAAGAATAGATCAAATGATAGATGCAATTACTGGCCACGAGAGGCTAAGTTTCATGGAAGCTTATTTTGGATACAATCAAATTAAGGTGTATTTGCCCAACGAGGAGAAAACTTCCTTCATTACGAACTGAGTTCTCTACTACTACACTATGATGTCGTTTGGGCTAAAGAATGCTGGAGCAACATACCAAAGGATGGTGAATAGAACACTCGCAACACTGCTCGATCGAAATATGGAGGTCTACATAGATGACATACTGGTGAAGAGTTGTCAAACCAATCAAGATGAAGTAGATTTGGCTGAGGCATTCAAAGTTTTAAGAAAATATAAAATGAAGCTAAATCCGAGCAAGTATGCGTTTGGGGTTACCTCAGGAAAGTTTCTTGGATTCATGATGTATCACCAAGGAATCGAAGCAAATTTTGGTAAAATCTGAGGCATATTAGAGATGGATTTGCCTAGAAACTTAAAACAAAATCTCAATGGAAGAATAACCGCACTCAACAGGTTTGTAAATCGCAAACTGATAAATGTCTCCCTTTCTTCAAAACCTTGAGAAAGAAGGAAAAATTCAAATGGACAAAAGAGTGCGAGCTCGCCTTCAAAGAGCTGGAAAATTACCTTAGTTCAGCATCACTTCTCTCAAAGCTTGTCCCTGGCAACGAACTCTACCTCTACCTTACTTTATTCTAGACTACCGTGAGTTCATCATTGGTGAAAAAAAAGAACGATCGTCAATTGCCCATTTACTACACAAGCAAGGCCATGGTAGATGCAGAGACCAAATACCCACAAGTCAAGAAATTGACACTAGCATCGATCACCTCGGCCCGAAGGCTATGCCATACTTCCAAGCATGTAAGGTAACTGTTTTAGCTAACTTCCCTTTACGATAGATCCTGCAAAAACCTGAGACCTAAGATCGATTAGTGAAATGGGCAGTGAAGCTCAGTGAGTACAACATCTACTAAAACTAAGAATACCAATGAATGGTTAGGTTGTCGCAGATTTTATAGTAGTACTGACACCAATGTCAAAAGGTATAGAACACCAAATCTACAATATCAACTCTCAACTTATTTCATATCACACGAAGATGAGCCACTCTAGAAACTTTATGTGGATGGATCCTCGAATATCAGAGGTTGCAGAGTAGGTCTCTACTTGTCTCTCCAAATGGAGAGCGATTCGAGTACGCACCCGGTTTAGCTTTCCTGCCTCCAACAACAAGACCAAATATGTAGCTTTACTAGCCGGATTGAGAATGACTATATATATTGGTGTCACTAATCTCCTTATTCTTAGTTGATTGTGAACCAAGTGAAAGAATAATTTTAGGCTAAAGAGCCACGAATGATACACTACCTGGCCAAAGTAAGAGATCAACCCGCCATGTTTTAAAAGTATAAGATCAACAAATCCCTCGTTCTCAAAATGTTAACGCAGATTCATTAGCTCGACTTGCTGCAGCTTACGAAACATACCTAAGGAGGACTGCTACAGTTGAGATTCTACCAAAGTCAAGCATACAAGTACAAGATGTGATGGAGTTCGACGAACCAAAACAGCTCGAACAGAATTAGATGGATCCGTTGATCAAATACCTGAAAGATGAGATTCTGCCAACGGGAAAGATAGAAGCTCAACAACTCCAACGACGAGCAGCCCGATACATACTTAGGGATGGAAATCTATACAAAATAAGCTATTCCCTACCTCTCCTAAAGTGCCTCACCCCATATGAGGCTGACTATATCATGAGAGAAATACACGAAGGAGTGTGTGGTCATAACTACGGAGCACGATCCTTAAGTCACAAAATTATTCGCCAAGGGTACTATTGGAGCTCCACTTACCATAGGTTAAGTTGAATTTCTTCTTCTCCTTGAAGCTACTACTCTTTGACTAAACACACAGTAGCTTGAATATACTTGATCACATCTCAATCTTGTGATTGGCACTTGCAGTAGTATTTGGGCTTGTTGATACATACACACTTGATTTCTATAATCATTGATTTTTTTTCTTTCCTCTTTAAAGATTGTATCGTTAATGAAGAGCTGAGTAGACTTTCCCTAAAAGTCTTCCTTTCTATATCTCAACCCCTTGATCATAGTATGCATGTAAATCGACCACCTTGAAAGAAATGTTAGAAGAAATTATTTTTCTCCTCCATGATCTCACATCTATCAAAAGAGGGAAATACTATGTTGACATATGCCTACGTCCAAAAAAATCCATTTAGGATTAGTGATTACGCTTGTTTACATGCGTAAAAAGAAGGTTTTAGATGCTGTTTTTACAATGTTTCAACTTTGTTTCGAATTTTTCTCGGTCGTTTGAGTTCCAATTCATGCAAAAATCATATATTATGGTTTGTGGTTGGCTTATATTGTATTTATGACATTT
>NW_019104833.1:132413-146846 GCF_001995035.1 Momordica charantia | reverse complement strand
ATATGCTAAGGACGATATGCATTTTACTTTAGGAACCAACGACTACGCTTTTCACTCGACTTATGTCTAAGCAAGTTCAAAGTCCTAAGATATTCCCTAATATGTCTATTATGAGAGATATCTTAGTTTTAGGATGGAAATAGTCGCAACCTCGGGTTAAGGTCCTATGTCTAGGCTACTTAAGCGGAACCCTTATTATGTCTAAGGCGYTCCTCTCCTCGGTTTAACCACTCAACAATGCAAATAAGCAACCTTTTCAGTATTGACTTGTTAAGACGTACAGTGGCCTTCTCTAAATCCTAACTTTTTGGGAAAACATGTTGAGYAATGAATGGAAAGCAAAAACACTACTTCTTAGCAACCCTTATTAAAAATAAAAGGCTAACTATCCATAACCGGGCTAGAGACGGGAATTTAGAAAGACATATTGAAGAAAATACAGCAAGTAAAATGGTTGAATGTGGAATGCATGTGTGAAAAACAAAAGTTAACTAACGGAGAGTTTTTCTCGGGATTGAGAGCTTCGCCCTTCTCTTTCAAGCAAGGGGGAGTGTCACGTGCTCTTTCCTCCAAAAACACAACTCTCTTAAAAAATAAAGTAAAGGCAAAGGGAAGATAAGCAAAGTGCTGGATTTTTATATATTTGAATAAGTAGAAAATAACTAAGTACAAATGRAAACAAAACAARGCTCAATAAAGGAATGTAAAGTACTCGGGATTTAAAAACCAAAAGCAACTAATGAAAGCAACTCAAAAGTACTTAGAAAGCAACAAAGAAACACTAAAAATGATCAAGGGAAGGAAGCAAGGCTTGATGAATTTGGTGGAGAAGCTGCTGGAATTTATAGCTGTGCWGAATTGGTTAGGTAGGTCCTRAAACGATGGTGAATCACCCATTTCCAACTCTTTTGACTGACCAAATCGTGCTCAAACTGATAGTGGAACACTTCTTCTACACRTATGCATCGGWTGGAACCACCAAAACGCATGGGAAGACRCGTTTCATTAAGGGCRAAKTTGGAAGAAAAACWGTTTTCTGCAGCCTTCCCAGGCGCCTGGCGCCTCCCATGTAGGTATTTCCGACTTTTTGCTTCTTTTGATTAATTTGCACTCCCAAATGGTCCTAAAATGTMATAAATACAATATAAGMCAACCACAAACCATAAKATATGAATTTTGCATGAATTGGAACTCAAACGACCGAGAAAAATCCGAAACAAAGCTGAAACATAGTAAAAACAGCATCTAAAACCTTCTTTTTACGCATGTAAACAAGCGTAATCACTCTTTCTAAACTTGCGTTTGAAATTGGTAGTTATTTATTTCATCATAAATATCGTTATTTGTTTGATGCTTTGTCCCATTACATTTTGTTTCTATTTAGTTTGATCAACCAATTTCTATCTCCATTTGACTCTTCCCTTCTTTGTCCCATTGATTGATTGACAACTTTTATTGCAATGATTTATGTATTACATTTATTTAAAGGTCTATATGTTTTAGGGAAGAGTTAGACAATGATGTCCAACTCTTGAAATTTTGACACAGTAAAGAGGGAGAGGCAAAAACTTTTTCTATTTTTAAACACATTTGAAAATATCCAAAATGGGCAATCAGTAGGCAAGTTTTGTCCTTAAAAATATTAATTTTTAACTTCTTCATGGTATCTCATCCATTGTTAGACTAACTTTTATGGTTGTAAATAATCCTTTATGTAAGACGAAATATTTTTAACTACAGCTATTTATTCTCTGAAAATCTGCTTTATTTTAATTTGGGATGTTCGTTATTGCATTAGGGGGCTAAGTCTGGTGAAGGAGATGAACTCCCTGGTCACAATGTTGTGGGTGAAATTGCATCAACGAGGAACTCTACTGCTGGGATAGGACTTATCAGCCACTTGTTGTGCAGTATTATTTTGAAAATGTTTAAAGAAAATTTTGAGTGTCATCACCATGTAATTTTACTGCATGCATACTCATTTAAGTTTAAATTTTGGTTAAGTGATTATTTGAGGCAACGAATATAGGATTTTCTTTTATTTCGACGGTCATTGACAAATGCACTTGCACACACTACCACTCTGTTTTTGGTGTATCTTTGATTCTTTTCATTTTAAGCTCTCTCTTATATGAAACTGTAAATGCCCTAATTTTTTGGACTTGTTAAAGCTTGAAGCGTTTGTATTGCGTGCATTAATTATTATTAACAGTATTCTTAATTCTTTCGCGTAAGAGGATTGTTTGAATTAGTTAATCTTTCATATAAGGATTCCAGTTCCATCTCCCACTTGCTTGCTTAATAGATATTTATACCAAATCGTTTTGAAAATAACTTTGATAATATTTTCTCTCTTCTGTTACAATCTTTTGCTTATTCCTTATTTATGTCTTTTTATATTCAAGCTATAATCAGGAATGAATAAGGGTGACCTGTTTCTTGCTGATGTTAACACTTGGCTGAACAAGGTATTTATTGTGTTTTGTTTCTCCTTGCTATACGTTGGTCTTGAACTTTGATGTCCTCAAAATTCAATATAAAAGTTTTACCAGGACATTGATAATTTGCTTGTAGGTGTGAGTTTAACTCAACTATTTTTGTGAACGTCATTTGAAGGAAAAGAATTTTAAATTTTGTTTAAATGAATGTATTAACTTTTCATCTTTGATGCTGTTACAATTTTCTTCGTATAGCTTATTATTTCTATAAACTTATCCATCTTCACTACTAGAATTTTAGGATTCTGTGACGGTACTGAACAGTAAAATACTGTTCAACATTGTATAAATACGTCACGAAAGGTGAAAAATGCTTTTTTGGAGGGAAAAAGCGAGAGTTCCGGATTTTTGGTCTTTCGTGACGTTTTTTTCCGTCACGAAAAAACTTCAGGCTTGTTTTTGGCTCCGGATTGTCGTGTTTTCATGATGAATTTTATCCGTCACGATAAGTTGTCCAAAACTTATTTTTCGTGACGTCTAAAAACCGTTACGAAAAACTTGAGGCGCATTTTTGGCGGGAAAAGACGGAGTTTTTCGGATTGGGGGCTTTTTCATGACGCATAGAAAACGTCACAGAATATTATTTTTCGCGACGTTTTAGAATCGTCACGATACAATAATAAGATTCCAGACTTATTCGTGAAAAGGTAAGGCGTTACGTGATGTTGTTTATACGTCACTATAAGTTGAAAAACTATATTTTAGTGACGTTTGGTAAAACGTCACTAAAAGTTTCTTTTCTTGATTAAGTCGGTTTTCCATGGATTTTTTTTCATCAATCCAAAAATATTTAAATAATGCTTACATTTTCAATACAATGGATTGCAATTTGATATTGCAAATCTTAACAAAAATAAAATACAAATTTTTGTCGAAATTTGTAAATTACAAAACTGGAGACAAAAAATACAGAAATTAACTTATAGACATTTGAAGCTAATTTGTTAAAACATAAAAGTCTAAAAGCCTAAAATTTATTCGAAATTTTGCACTCAGAATATTATATAACTATTGAGGGCCAAGTAATTGCAATTTTTTTTTTTACTCTTTAATTTTACCTATATATTTTAATACCCAAAATTTTCATAGATTTTTTTTTCCTTCCATCCAAAAAGATTTAATGGATGCTTATATATTACAAATCTTGAAAAAAAATGAAATTTTGTTTCGAGTATGTAAATTTCAATTATAGAGAAAAAGTAGAGGAAAAATTTAAAATTGACTAAAACATCTTTTAAAGTCAATTTTTAGAATTTAAAAATTATTTTGTAATAATATCTAAAGAATTACATGCTTTCTCCTTGGTAAACAATTCTTAAAACCCACTAAATCCCTCTTTATCCTTTCTTCTACTTCGTCCCTTCTCCTTTTGCTTCAGCCGCCCCACCTCCAACCCTCGTCTTCTTCTTCTCCGGTGGCGTACTCCTCAGGCAACCTGAGACTGCAGCGGCAACGACGGCAGTACCCACGGCGGTGTGTTTGGTTCAACGGCAACATCTCCTCGCTCTCTTTCCGTCGGTCCACGGTAGCACGACGTCCGAGAACCATGACGTTAGCAGCGGCGACGTCGAGTAGTGGGGTGACTCCCTGCAGCTCTCTCGTGCGCCGGCTTTGAGCAAGACCCACGAACGGTGCCGCTGACCACCACTGTTGTTCGTCAATCTTTCGGTACAACCATTTTCTATCTTTGCTTAATTAAACATATAGGGTTTGACATTTAGTTTATGTTGGTACATTTATGAAAGTATTTTGTCGTATTGGGAGATGTGGTAAAATTGTTTTCTGATGTAGAAACTTGTTGGCTATGCTAAGTGTGTTACTGTATTTGAGAATGAACACTGTTGCACTGTTGTTGTGTGGAAAGTGTATCATGAGTTTGCAAGCACTATGTGTATAACCTTGTTGGCTATGCTAAGTTTGTTAGTGGGTTTTGGTTGGGATTTGCTTATTCTAGAAACCTTAATCATTCAATGTTGTGATTTATTTTTGTTTAAAGCATGCTGGCGTTGTTCTGGTTTAATGTTTGGAATGATCCCATGAAAGCTTGATGTTCAGACAATAAAGCTTGTTTGGAACATGGATACTGGATTTCTTTCTTTGAGTTTAAAGCATGCTAAATCTTGACATTGTTTGACTTCTTTTCTTTATGAATGATGTGGCCTTGGTAATGAACTTTTGGAATTTAATATTCACAAGTTGTGTTTTCTATGCTATGAACGTCTTCTTAATCTTCGATCGTCAACATTTAGTAGTGAATGGATAAGTCATGGATGAAGAAAAATAGATTGTCCAAAGAGTACGAAGTGGGAGTTGAAACATTCATTGAATTTGGGTTGAGTCATGCCAATGGTTCTAATTCCATCTGATGTCCTTGTTTGAAGTGTGGGAATCTTATATGTAAGGACATAGCAATCGTTACATATCATTTATATTCAAATGGTATTGACCAAAGTTATAGGGTATGATTTTGGCACGGTGAAGACTTAGGAAATATCATGGCCGAATAGACGTACAATAATGATGCACTCTAGAGTGATGAAGATGATCTCGACTTTTTTAAGGTGGGTGACTTGGTTCAATCTGTTCAGGATGAATTCTCTGATGTACCAAAATCATTTGAAACTATGTTTCATAATGCTAAGAAGTCGTTGTACTTCGGATGTGGAAAGTTTACAGAAGTATCAGCTCTTGTAAGATTATACAATTTGAAGATGAGATTTGGGTGGAGTAACTCGAGTTTTTCTGAACTTCTGTCCATAATAAGTGATATATTACCAGACCCTAATGAAATGTCGAATTCTATGTATGAAGCAAAGAAAACGTTGTGTGCCCTTGGGTTGAGTTACGAAAACATTGATGCATGCCCAAACAATTGTTGCTTGTATAGAAAGGAGTACGCATATATGACTAAATGTCCTAAGTGTAATTCGTCAAGATGGAAAACACATAAGAATTCAACGAAAGAGAAAGAAGGAGTTTCTACTAAGCAAGTGTGGTACTTTCCAATTATTCCAAGGTTTATAAGATTGTTCAGGAACTCAGGTAATGCAAAGAATCTAGTTTGGCATGCGACAGATAGGAAAATGGATGGGATTGTGCGACATCCGGCAGACTGTCGTCATGGAGGTTGATTGATCATATTTGGCCGAATTTTGGTTCGGAACCAAGGAATCTTCACTTAGGTTTATCAACTGATAGGGTGAATCCATATGGTGAAAGGAGTAGTACATACAGTTGTTGACCTGTAATAACAACCATATATAACCTTCCACCATGGCTATGCATGAGGAGAAAATTTCTAATGCTTACCATGTTGATCTTAGGCCCGAATCAACCCGGCTATGATATTAATACATATTTAGTCCCTCTAGTTGATGACCTAAAACTCATGTGGGAATATGGAGTGGAATGTTTTGATGCGTATAGACAAGATACCTTTAGACTAAAGGCTGTTTTAATGTGGACCGCCAATGATTTTCCTGCATATGGTAATTTGTGCAGCTGTAATGTTAAAGGTTATAAAGCTTGCCTGATATGTGGAGAGAACACCACTTCAATTAGATTGGCACATGGGAAAAAGAATACATATATGGCCATAGAAGATTTTTGCCAAGACATCATCCGTACAGAAAACAGAAAAAGACATTCGATGGTAAGAAAGAGCTTAGAGTTGCTCCAACGCTATTGTCAGGGGAGGATATTTTTGGAATATTGAATGACATTGGCTTCCCAAACAAGTATTGGAAGAAAAGATCTGTATTTTTCGATCTTCCCTATTGGAAAAAAGAGCACGTTAGACATTGTCTGGACGTAATGCATATCGAGAAGAATGTGTGCATGAACATTGTAGGAGCATTACTTGATATATCAGGAAAAAGTAAGGATGGAATAAATGCTAGGCTTGATCTCGTTGACATAAATATTAGACCAGAATTAGCACCCCAATTCCAAGGAAAAAGAACGTACTTACCTCCAGCACGTTACACATTGTCTAAGGAGGAGAAACAACGTTTCTGTACGACTCTATCTAAAATCAAGGTACCAGAAGGGTATTCTTCAAACATCAGTAGTCTTGTATCAGTAGATGATGTCAAACTTAAGGGGCTTAAATCGCATGACTGTCACGTTCTCATGCAACAACTTCTTCCAGTTGCTCTGTGTTCAGTGCTCCCTAAGGATGTGCGCTATGCCATAACAAGATTTTGTTTACTCTTTAATAGAGTATGCTCGAAGGAGTTGGATGTGTCTGAACTAGATCAACTGCAAGATGATGTTGTCGAAACCTTATGTCAACTGGAGAAGTACTTCCCACCGTCTTTCTTCACAGTAATGGTGCATCTTATTATTTATATTATTAGAGAAATTAAACTGTGTAGGCCTATATACCTACAATGGATGTATCCATTTGAACGATACATGAAAGTGTTGGAAGGCTACGTCCATAATAGAACTCGACCTGAAGGTAGTATTGCCCAAGCGTACATAGTTGAAGAAGCTGTGGAATTCTGTACTGAGTTCTTATCTGGACTAGAACCAGTTGGGCTAGGCTCACTTTGCTGGAGAGAAGAATCACTTATTCATAGACCTCTATCAACTGGATGTTATATGAGGCCTACTGTACAACATCTCAAACAAGCTTATCTTTACGTGTTGGAGAACATTGATGTTGTACAACCATATATAAGGTAATCCTTCTTTGTAAATGGTTTATATCATTTATTACATTAATATATAATTCTTTATGATGATCGATGATTAACATGTAGTCATCATATGGAGTCTCTAAAATTGAAATATCCAAGTAGAGCGACCAATGAAAAGTGGTTGCAGGATGAACACAATCGATCATTTTGTTCTTGGATCCGTGAAGAGGTAATCAAATTATTTTAATGGTTTTTCCAAATACATTCATATGGAACGGAATTGGAATTTAACAGGTTTTACATGTTTGTACAATAGGTTATGGGCGAATTGCGTAATGGTAAAACTATTTCGGAGACTTTAAGATGGATAGCACATGGCCCCAGTCCAGATGTTCTGACTTATGAGGGTTATAAGGTCAATCAATGCTACAACACTAAA
This sequence comes from Momordica charantia, assembly GCF_001995035.1. The sequence goes on along the minus strand of NW_019104833.1, from coordinate 139,266 downwards.
TCTCGTGACTCTACTCGAACTGTTTATAATAGTGGAATTAGTTTGGTTGCTACAACCATGCAAGTGTCTAGTGCGAAGGACAAGAACCTTATTGTTGCAGACATGACGTTCTTTGGAGTCATTCAAGACATATGGGAAATTAGCTACAACAAATTCAAAATTCCATTATTCAGATGTGATTGGGTGGATAGTCGAAATGGTGTCCGGACAGATGAACTTGGATTCACTTTTGTTGACTTGAGTCGTATTGGCCATACATCTGACTCATTTATTCTAGCTTCACAGGGTAGACAGGTTTTCTACGTAGAAGATCCAACAGATGTAAAATGGTCTATCGTTATTAGACCTCCGCAAAGAGATATACATTGTGCAGGTTTTAATGATGAGCTTGGGGATACTTCGCTACATTGTCCTCCAACGTCGATTTGGACACCCTCCGGTGATGAAGACATTTTTAACTGACAACATAGAGGAAGAGATTGTAACACCAATGATGACCTTATCACCCGTATATATTATTTAATATGAACGATACTATGGTTGGATACGTACTATGACTTCGTTTGTAATTTGAAATGCTTGTACTAATATTTATATATGATATTTTCATGAGTTAAGTAATTTCAAAGTAGATTCATTACTATTATCTAGATGTAATGCTTAAGGCGATGCGATTTAATGATTGTGCTTTGCTATACATATTCAATGCTTGACCTAATATTGTTTAAGTATATATTGTCAAACAATTTGAAACAGATGGAGGAAGAGGACAAGTCAATTGAAGATAGTAAGCAGTCTGCTAGTGAGGATGTAAAAAGAGAGTCCACCAAACGAAATACTCGTGGACGTACTCGGATGCACGATATCACACATGCGAGTAGTGAAGGAAAGAAGAAAGTAATTCAATACAATGAAGAAGGGCAACCAATAGGTAAGAATGGGCATAAGTTGAGCAGCTGGATTGGGACGTACGTTCGCCACCATGTCCCAATAATATATGACAATTGGAAGCTGGATCCGACAGAGACCAAAGATAATATATATGAGTTGGTTTAGGTACACTTAAGTTTAAAGCACAATATCGTTATTTCAATGAGGCAGTGATCTTATCTATTTAATTATTATTGAGAAAATAGGGTGGATTCGTTGTTGATCGAAGGGCGAAGAAAGATATCTTGAATTGTGCTGGTAATTTATTTTGTCAATATAAGTGGAGGTTGACTTCCACCTACATAAACCCTTGTCGCGATGATCCGACGAAGTTGAAGGTGGTTCCGAAGGATGAATCCCATATTCCACAACAATACTGGGACCAGTTTGTCCAGTCTAGACTTAGTACGGAATTCCAGGTACTCATTATGGTGATGATACATACTAGTACTTTAGGTTCAATGTATATAGACAAATGCATCTAATACTGATACCAATTTATGCACTATTATAAAGTCTTTAAGTGAACGGAATAGAGAATTGAGAGGAATGCATGTATACAACCATAGGTTGTCACAAAAGGGGTACACGATTCTCTCCGAAGAATTGGTAGGATACACCGAGTAAATCAGATATCATATGTCTTGATGATCCTTTAAGCCGTATTCGCCAAGTTTGCCTAACTTTGTATACAGAAAAATTCCTAACGTGAGGAAGACCTGAGGGATCGAGGCATGTTATGGAAGAAAGTGCGTATGGACAAAGATGGAAATATCAGGGAAGAATGTAATAGAGTCGTAGCTGAACACATGGTACCTATCGAAGTATGAGTATTTTGCTAAATGGATTCATCTTTTACTTATTTGAATCTCATTCTACAAATGTATGAGAAGATAAAAGTTACTTACACAAGGTGAAGATGATAGCAACAACTCTCCAAAAGAAGATGCACTATCACTTGCTTTGGGTACCCGAGACCGTCCTGGATGACTTACAGGTGTGGGTAGGTATATAACGAAGACTCAATACTATCATAAACCAACGAAACGGTCGACCTCTAAGTTTGAAGAGGAGAAGGTTTGTTCGAATCTCGAAGATAGGTACGCTAGAAGGATTAAGGACTTGGAAGAGGAATTGGCGAAATATAAACAAAATGTTTCGATACCAAGTGATAGTAAGTTGCAAAAGACAATGGAACGAGAAAAAGAAGAGAAGATGAAGGAAGGAGAAACAGGAGAGGAAGACAGTAAGGAAGGAGAAAAAATAGAGAATATAAAGGAGATAGAAACAGGAGAAAATGAAGTTAAGATAAAGGAAGAAGAAATAGGAGGGCAGGCTACGGAAGGAGGAAAGGGAGATGACGTTATTGAAGTGGAGACAAGGCACGAAGAGGTAAGATAGTTATTTAGCTTATTTGTTGTTATCCTTTCGACAGATGGCTAATTTGGGCGACTTAATCGTTTTCTTGTAGGCAGCTAGTAATGTGCAGAAAAATGCGTCCCTTAAGGTAATACACCAATTTTATTACTTGAACTATTATGGAAGCAACATTATTGACTTATTGTTGTGGATGACATGAATACTAGGAGGGAGATTCTTGTCAATTGTCGTTCGGGTCAAGCGACAACGTCGTGGCATTAGGAAGGATATTCGAATGCAACTTGGAAGGAGGCAATATGAAGGTATAAATAGATGTGGTGTTCCAGAATGATTGCCCTTTACCTATTTCATCTAATAGAGGATCAAACCTACTAGCTGAAGAGTTAGGTTTGCACATATTATAGCCGGGACACCTCATTGCCATCAATGAAAAAAGAGTAACATAGTGTAAAATAATTTAAGTACTTTGTCCTTTTTTGTAGTGTAAGACTAACTTCAATTCCTTCAACTAAGTAGGAGGTTGCAACCAGAGAGGAGGTGCTTCAGCTGTACCCATTCGAACATGATGGAACGACCCTAATTGCTCTGCGATGCCTGCTTCATGAGATGATGATGTGTAAATCTCAGGTAAAATTGCCAGTGACTGATGACGTGTTCGGGTGTAAATGCATCTGTAAGGTATGGACGGACGTTGTACAAACCTTTTATGAGATGAAGCCAATAACTGATCCGTACATAGATGCGTATATCATGTAAGTGACATGACTTCTAATGAAATCACCGGTACAATAACATCGTCATTTGGCTAATGTTTGACTTTTATTTGTTTTCTAGATACTTATTCAAGAAGTTGGTGAAGCAAGATGCATCTCATATATACAAATTTCTTGATGCTGGATCAATATCGACATCCAATCTTTCAAAAGAAGCACGTTCGGAGAATTTGGCAAAACGACTTATGCAAATGGAGTCGGATCAATTGCTTCTTGCTCCTCACAACAGTGGGTAAGTCCTTTTCATTTCTATAGGTATTATGGTATGTATGCAAATTTAACTGATTTTCTCATTTATTTGGAATGCATAGATCTCATTGGATATTGATAGTCATTGATTACTCAAAGACCATGGTGTATTCAATAAACCCTTTGAGAAATTGTTTGGACAATGATATAATGGATGTTGTCAATCGGTATGTAGAAGTCACCTAGTGATTATGAGCTTAAGTTCAGTCGATTTATAAACTTATTGTCTATCACTTTGCAGGGCTTTCAATAAATGCGACAAAGTCAAGGTGCAATAAAAGTGTGTAAAGGTACAAGATGATGTTCACTCATTAAATGGTTTATAGTCGCTGTTCTATCTATTATCAGATTACTATCTGCAAAATGCCTTGTTGTATGCATAGTGCCCAAGACAACTTGGATCAACAAAATGTGGGTATTACGTTATGCGATTCATGCGGGCCATGGTAAACCAATAGAGCACTTCGATCCAGATGTAGTAAGTAATAATTTGGTCTGCATGAATGTCAAAACATATGTATATATGCGAATGTCTCGAACTTAATTAATTACTGATTCTATGGTTACAGATGAAACTTGAACCAAAAGAGTACATGAAAGAAGACATAAACGATCCTTATCTGTACTAGCTAGTTTGTGATATATTGTTTAACTACATTTTGTGCTATGCTGCTGAAGGATATATAAGAAGTTATGTTGTTATTGTAGCCTCTTCTTATGTTTGGAACTTTGTTTGATCATTTTGTTGGTTATTATATCATATTATTATGTAAGATTATAAGAGTTTTATGAATACTTAATATTGATACTTTCGTCACGGGATGATTGTACGTTTACAAACCTTATGCATGTTGTTCATTTTAATCGCGCTTCTTCTGTTTGGTTGTTATGTTGGTTGTTTTATCAGATTATCGAGTAAGTTGATAAGGAAGACTATGAATGTTGATAATTTGTAGTGTTGTAGAAGATTAATATACGTCTTCAATCATTGTGATACTTCTTTAAATTTCTAAATATTATGCAATATTACTAAAGGATATAGAAGATGTGTATTTAAGAATGTTATTTGCAAACATCACGATCCTTTGCCATTTTCAATAGATAGACACGTTTTTTAGAAAGTGACTTTCTTAACCTTATCTATCTTTCGTTATTCATTTATCTAACTTGAGTATGACTTTTTCATTAGGTCTGTCAGAACCCCAAAGACGTCGACAATTGGGAATTCAACTAATTAATGGACGAGCGTCGTTGTCGGGGTTGGTGTGTAGGGAACATGTTTAATTCCATAATTTTGTGATTTGTGTTTGAGAATACTCTAGCTAGTATATTCTAAATTAATATATTAGCTTCCTTGTTCATGTTTAATATAGTTCAACTTTGTTATCTAAACTACTATATTTGCGTGTTCGATCGACAAATGTAGGAGTATGTGATATTTCTATTACGCAATAGCTGCAATCAAATTGAATACATTTTCTGTGACCCTTTTTTGATCGTAAAAAAATGAAATCATTAGTGACGTTTTTTTAACTGTCACCAAACTATTTTTTGAGGACGCATATCGATCGCCACTAACTATACTTTTCGTGACGTTTAAACACCGTTACTAAAGAATGTCACGTGGTCCTCCCCTGTTCACGGTCTTTTCGTGACGTTTTATGAACGTCGTGGAAATCCATGTATTTCATGACGACAATTAATCGTCACGTGTGCTAAATTTTGTGACGTTTCTTAAACGTCTCGTATACCTTTCGTGATGGGCGCATACGTGACGGCGTTGAAAACGTCAAAAAAGATTTTTGTGACGTTAAAAAAACGTCACAATAAACCGAATTTCTACTAGTGGCTTAATTATCTAGTATGCTTATTTCGATGCAACCAAGAGTTTAAACCAACTCTAGAGAGCAATAACATTTTTTTTTGTATGAGTAATTGCTTAAACATCTAAAGTTTGTTTCTGATTCAAGATAGTTGAATCCAGATGATATTATTTTTCTAAGGTTTCCTTTGTGATAAGAGCATTTCATCATTTCTTTCTTACTAAGTCCGAGCAACTTATTTTCATTGGATAGTTTGGGTCATGTTTATCTTTCTTTTGATATTGTCTCTCATTATGTTAAGCTAAAGACTAGTTGGGATAGTTTTTAATCTTAATTTTCTTGCAGACAATTCCTTCATGCGGGGCTGTTCATATCGCCGGCTGATTGTCCTTCCGTCGCCATCGCGTTCGCAGATCTGGAGCCAAAGATCGGAGATCCGGAGAAATCGCTGCCACCATCCACGTTCTGCGTTCAGTTCGTAGATCTTCATGCCACACCTCTGTTCCACCGCCGTCCTCGTTTATTTCACCGTCTTCCATGCCTGTTCTGCCTCCCTTAGCATCCGTTTCAACATTTTGCAGGTTTGTGGGTCAGTTTCAGTTTCGACGTCGTGCTAAAATCCACGTCTGTTACATGCCATTCTTCACATATCTGTGGGTAAAGATCAAGGTTTGTTATAGTTTACAACCCTAGATTTGGTTCAGTTCAAGTCTGGTTCGATTCGCGATTTGGTCCGGTTCAGTCTGGTTCGGTCCGGTTCACTCAGTTTGGCTTGGTTAATCTGATTTGGTTTGTTTCGCTTGTCTGTTTTTTGCCATCTCTAGGTTTCTGGTTACCCTAATTTCAGTTTTGTGGTCTGATTTGTTATAGTTAACCTTTGTTTTTTGCCATTATGGTTGAAGAAATTGTTGAAGTGACTCAAAGTTTAGCGGAATATGAAAGCGATCAGGAGCAAGTTCGCACCAATAGTGTTGACTCAAAACCATTTAGTAGAGAGCATTTATCACAACGGTTAGAGACTAATTTGTCATTTGGTAATCTTTGTATTTCCTTGGCACAAACAGGTAATTACCCTAGAACACGTTCTTGTTGTGGCTCACCTCCATAGATCATTGATTCTGAAGCTTCTGACCATATAACTGGCTCTTCTAAATTATTGGAATCATACTCTTCTACATATTTCAATGAAAAAATTAAGATTGCCGATGGTAGTTTCTCTTTTATTGAAGAAAAAGTGATAAGCGCCAAGGTTGCTCGGGTTTACAAAGCTAGAGGTCCTTCTAGGATCCTTGCAAACATTCACAAAAACGACTAACTTACCGAATGATTCCAACCAAGCTAGGTTAGAAGATGAATCACTCTTAGATCGGACTTAGAATCTACGATGGTCACTCCTAGATCCTAAGACGACTCACTCCAGAATTAGCTTGATCGAGACTAATCCAATGAATCGGTTTAACATCAAACCTAAAGCAAGATTTGAAAGAAGCAACACCAAAAGTGTTAAGGAACAAAAGTTCTTGAATTTCAATATGTTTTTATCTTAAGTTATCCATAACAAGAGCATTACAAGCCTTTAAATAGGCCAAATGGTCGTTCAACATAAGAACACCAAAAGTTTTTCAAAATACTACTTAATGCAAATTGTAGAAAATAAGACATGCAAATTAAAACTTGATTGCACATCATTCTAGACAC
>NW_019104833.1:108555-124396 GCF_001995035.1 Momordica charantia | reverse complement strand
GTAATGTCATTGTGCTAAATAATTTTCGTTGTGTTAGTCGATATACTAGGAATGGTGTTGGATATTTGTCGATGAAAATGGTGAGTTTTCTGCTTGCTAAACTGTGAGTATTGCTGTGGTAATGTTTGTTGCCTGGATATGCATGTTTTGTTCGGCGTGATTAGTGAGCTATTATCCTTAGTAATACTTGTCAACTAATGGTGTTGGATATTGAGCATGATTGGTTATTATTTCGTTATTAGAAAGTTGTTAAGGTTGTGAAAGCATGCTGAACTGTATTTGTGAGTTGAAAGATGCAGGGTTAGTGGTAAAAGAAAGTATATAGTAAGACTCTGGTGAAAGCTGGATTTTTGGAAGAAATGAAGAAGTGGGTGTCAGGGCCTCGGGTATAAATGGTCGGGGGCTGATACGTCACTAATGGAGTATCGAGGCCTCGGGTATAAATGGTCGAGGGTCGATACGAGGAGTCCTTTGGAGGGAAAACTATTGGGGCCTTGGGTATAAATGGTCAAGGGCCAATAGATGGGAAGTCATCGGGGCCTCAGGTATAAATGGTCGCGGGCCGATGCAACAGGGTCGGGGCTCTGGGTATAAATGGTCAGGGGCCGACCCTACTCGAAGGAGATAGCTGTGGAAGGGTAGGATAACTGTGATAAGCATAGAGGTACTGGTAATGTTAGGGAGACTGGAGGTTGGTTGTTAACATGTTTCCTGGTTGTGGTTCTCACTAATATGTTACGAAATGTGTATATGTTTAAATGCATAATGTATTGAAAAGCACGATTACGAATGTTTTTTGATATAGTTGAGCATGATGTGTGTGTGTGTGTTGGTGAGGGCTACTTACGGTGTATATTTTATATACTCACCCCCCCTCTACAATGATTGTTTCAGGTGAAGGACTCGTGGGCGACCATGGTGATGGGACGGAGGAGACATGACGAGCGAGGACCATAGGCTGCTTAGTCACTCTTGCTTAGTTTAAGTGATTAGTTAAGACATTATGTTAGGGTCAATAGACTATTTGTTCGTATTTGAATAATTGGGATATTTCCCCTTGTTGTTAGTTTCATTTCGGGATGGGTGCCTATTTTAGTTTTATTCCATGCTTTGAGTTTTGCCTAGTTTGAATAATAAACTTGTCTCGTGAGGTGATCCACGAATGTGGTTGAGTGATATACTATGAGATTGATTTGTCGTTAAATTGATGAGAATTGGAAATTTTGATTTTATAAATTTGTTTGTATAGGGAGCTGGCATGACGTATTTGGGGGTTAAGTTTAATTAGTTGGGTAGTTAACGTGACCTAGAATTGTGTGGGAAATTCTGGGTTGTTACATGAACACTTTAAAGAAAAGACTCGCAAGTGAATTTCAAATCAAGGACCTAGGAACGTTAAAGTACTTCCTAGGAATTGAGTACAACGACAATTTATAGTGATAATTTTAACAGTCAATACTGTCAGTTTTAACTATCATGTTATGTTTAGTAATGACATTAATTTATGATCGCGAAAAATGTCACAGAGAAGTTTACAACGACAATTTAAAACCATCATGGTATACTTAATAATGCCAACTTCCGTGTTTCAGAAATGTCAATAGAAGGCCTTCAATGACTTTTTTTTTGTCACGAAACCTATTTTGTTGACATTTATGAATGTAACATGTTTCATATAAACCTGTTTTGAAATATTTTTAAAAATTGTTTTCCATAGTTGTGCCTAATACCTATCAATTGTGACGTATTTTACATACATAATATATATATCTATATATATATCAATTAGTACACCAATCCCCTTGCAAATATAAAGTGTATACTTATAGTAATAAATATATATCAACGAAGTTTTTTCATGTCCATCAACCCCGTACATAAACAATCTACATACCAAGTAACTGCTAACCCAACAAAAAATGGCCCAACAGTCATTTTTTTAATATTCCAAGTAGCTACCCGCCATGGTTCTCCAAGCTCTTCTTTGAAGACCTAATCAATGTAAAAAAAGTTCAAATATTTCACAATACTATCTGCGAAAGGTCAAACTACAACAAATGTAGCTAACATATTACTATTATGTGTTGTTAGAGTTCATACCGTGTAAACGTGGAAGGTCAAACTACAAAATGACTCTAACATATTACGAAAAGCCTCGCTCCCACGTGCTGAACAACATATTCAAAATAAACAATTAAGAAAACATGAATCTAACTTCGTACATTGGTTTGTGCATAATGAATACTCGTTAAAAAAAATTGTGATTTGTAGCAAGTATACTCGAAACAATTATTTATCTCTTTTTTTTGGGGGGGGGGTGTTTGGCATGGTGGTGTTTTGGATAAAGTACAATATCAATATTAACTCGTTCAATCTAACGAGCATGCTATTACTTGATTTGAATGGAATAAATTATTAGTATTCCAATAAAAAAATTAAATAAGAAATACATAGTCTTCTTATATAGAATAGAGGCCCACTACATAAAAGGAAATAAAGAAATTAATATTGACAGCTAATTTACACCTAATATTTACAAATAATGAACCAACAACATTCCCCCTCAAGGTGGTTTAAAGATGTGTTCCATTGCCAGCTTGTCAATCATTCTGTCAAATTGCACTTTCGGTAGTCCTTTTGTCAACACATCAGTAGTCTACTCTATCGTTGGGAGATAAGGGATACATATCACACCAATGTCAACTTTTTCTTTTATGAAATGTTTGTCCATTTCAATATGCTTAGTCCTATCATGTTGAACTGGATTGTGGGCTATGGAAATGGTAGCCTTGTTGTCGCAATAAACTCGTATGGGTGCCTTCTGAAAGACTCTTCATTCTTCAAATAACCTTTTTATCCATATCCCTTCACAAATACCATGGGCTAAGGCCCTAAATTCTGCTTCAGCACTCCTTTGGCCACTACATTTTGTTTCTTACTTCGCCAAGTGACTAAGTTACCTCTAAAAAATGAACAATAACCTGAAGTAGATCTTCTATCTATCGTACTTGCTACCCAATCAGCATCGGTATAAACTTCAACCTGTAAATGGTTGTGTTTTTTGAACAATATACCTTTTCTTGGAGTCTCTTTTAGATATCTTAAAATTCTATAGGCAGCTTCAAAGTGAACTGGTCCTGAGAGTGCATAAATTGGCTTACCATGCTTACTACAAAAGTAATATCTAGGCGTGTGTGAGATAGGTAGATGAGTCTTCCTACAAGGCTTTGATATCGTTCCTTATCCTTTACTTCTTCTCCTTTTGCAGCTTCCAATTTTAAATTAGGTTCAATAGGTGTCTCAACTACCTTGTATCCAAGCAAACCTATTATCGTCTGCATGTGTAGGGTTTAGTTAATTGCTCACATTGGCCAAAAGGAAAGGAAAACGAAAACGAAAAGAATTTGACTGAATAAAGATTTAGGTCGCACATGTTCATATTACATGTTATATGTGTATGCATGTCTGACCCCGTTAGCTAGGTTACTTACTGAGTATTTTTTATACTCACCGTTTTCCCCTTTTTTTAGCTAATAACCAAGATGTATAAGCTGTGTGACGAAGATGTCTGCAAGCTGCCATAGGTTTTTGTTTCCTTGCTTTCGCATTAGTTTCACATTTTTCTTTTATTTTTCTTTTATTGTATTAAGAGTTAATTATTTGAATCTTATGTTTTATGTAAAACTTTTTATGCGATCTCAAATAAGATTATTTTATTTTATTTTATTTTATAAAGTTATATTATGAAAATGTATTTTGTTTTGTTTGTTATTATAATTTATTAAAATTTAAATATTATTTTTTTATATTGAAAGCATGCATGACATTTTGAAACTCGAAAACAAAAAATTAAGGACAAATTGCATAAACCACCCTTGAAAGTATGTTAATTATCACAATTACACCCCTAAACTTTCTATCGTAAAAATTAAACCCTCAAACAGCAGAGCCAAGTCTCACCCAACTAGGTCATTAATTTCAGTCTGGTCTTTGCATTACAGAAGGGTAGTTGCCACAAACTTTTTATATAAAAAAATATTTTCATATTCATGATCATGCATGAAGTCTCATAATTAAATATTCTATAATACAACACAACAATTGGACATAACATTGAATTCACAAATAACATCCATCGTATAGTCATTCAAAACATTATATAAAATTTCAACCTAGTCCTAAGGCATTCCAAAAACAGAGGCACTTACCTAAACAGAGATCCAAAATAAACGTTGGCTCAATCTATGAAATTTACTAGCCCGACCTAAATCAATTTCTCAACAAATAACTAAAATTAAAAACAATCAAATTTAATTGAAGAAATTTAACACTTGGCATGAGGATCACCAAACCAAAAATTTATTACTGTCTTACCATTGAGGAGTAATTGATTGACATGAAATGCTTGTGCTCGAGGGAGGAGAAAAGAAAACAGTTTTGCGAGAGAGCACATTTAGAGAGAGAAGGGAAAAATGTATGACAACTTAAAAATACAAAACCCAGCCCATCTTTGCTTGTTTTTTAGAAGAAAGCGGCAACTTTTGTTTCTACTTCGTGTAGCCTTAGGTGTTGTTTTGTTTTTTTTTTTCCTTTTCCAATACCTATATTTATTTATTATTATTATTATTATTATTATTATTATTATTATTACTTTACTTTCACTTGTCATTTTTTTTGTCCTTTCTCTTTTTCATTTGTTTCTTTGTTTTTTTTCATCCTGGATTACTTTCAAACATTTTCAACTAATTCAAACTTATTTTTAATAATTAAATATTTCTTTAGAGATAAAAGACTTTTTATAAACAAACAAAATTAAGAAAACCTATCCATGAAAGTAAATAAAAAATAATTATCTAGTGTTGCACTTTAAACTATTAAAATGTCATATAAAAAAGTACGAGGCGTTACAATCTATTCATCTTAAAGAACTTTCATCGTTGAAAGTTGCTAATTTACTTGATAGACCATCATACTTTGTTGTTATATCACACTAACAAAACCTAACCCCACAATTACAACTCTAACCTAATCTTAATTTACCAACACAACATATATAAATAGTGAATCAAATCTAACTCAAACAAATATCACTGCACGGTTACAAAAATAGGTAGTGTACCTGTTACTATGATTCCAACTTCTTCACTCAATGTCAGGTAATGGCTAAATTTGTTCTATTGTCAAGTCTACTTATATAAAGTTGACTGGTTCATATTAGTAGGTTATTTTGCATCAACTGGGGTGATGTCCACATGGCAATTTATAGCAATGTGTCATTCCTTGCCACTTTTAAAACAACTCTAGTTCCTAACAAACAATGCCCCCAATGATGCTAGCTTGCCACAAGTGCTGCATACTGATTTTTCATAGTTAGGGCCTTGCTGTCGATTAGGCGGTAGTCTCTGACCTTGAGCTTGGTTCAACGTGGCAAAACTATCCTGAAGCTGTTGTGGATTACAAGATGCTTGGTCAGACTTCATTTTCTGTCGCGAGGAAGATTCTAGTCTCGAAGGCAGTTGGGGCTAGCTGGCTGAATGATTGTCAATAAATACAGCTGCTTGAAGTGCTGTAGCATAATCTAGTAGAGAGAGAGCTACCACGAAACCTTGAATATCATCTTTTAGGCCCACGATGAATAGTTCGGTCTTCTTGGCCTCTGTGTCTACTAACTTAGGGGCAAAACAAGACAATTTTGTGAATTCCCTCTCATATTTATCCACTAATCTATTACCTTGCTTCAAGTTGAGAAACTCCATTGGTTTCTTGAACCGGGTGATCGCTGGATAATACTGTATGAAGAAAGCCTCCTTAAAATGCAACCATGTGATCGGGCCTCCACTAACATCGATAGACCTCTCTGCAGACTCCCACCATAAAAGAGCATCATCTTTTAGCATGAAGACAACACACTGCACTTTTTGTTCCTCCGAACACCTCATATAATGAAATATGGTCTCTATCAATGACAACCAAGCCTCTTCTAACGTCAAATCTACAGATAGTCCGTCAAAAGAGTGAAGGTCGTACTTCTTAAAATCTCACATATACTTAGCTTCTATTGACATGCTCCCTCGATCTGGAGTCAATTGGGCCATTTGGTTAGAGACGTAAGTTTGAACAAGTGCCTACAAGGTCTCCATCATTAAGGACGTTATAGTAGGCTCTGGCTTTATAGAAGTTTGACCAACTAGTGGATTCTCCATCTTAATGGGGCTTTGAACCTATTGATGCAGAAATTTGGCCTCTTGGGATTTCACCAAATTCACACCAATCTTCTAAAATAAAAGGGATCAGTCTGACTTGCAAAACCAAAATAACCCTAGGATCGGTGTGGCTTCAGCCACACGGGCTCCAATGCTTAAGTTAGTATCGAAGTAGTTGAGAGTAGAGAGTAGGGTATTTAGGTGTTCCTTTAGAAGGTCTCGACGCCAAAGCCTATTCGGCTATGGTCGACCGGGGTCGACGGGCTTCGGTGCTTTCTCGGTTCGCGTATTCGAATATCCCTTTTGTCGTTTGATCCGTTCTTCTTTTATCTTCCCGTAACAGAACGACTAGAGTATTCTCTGTTTGTCGAAGAGTTTAAACCATTGGAGGATTCTCTGTCTGACCATTAGGTTGATTAATCACTGTTGGCTCTATTGTCTCAGGGTGCCTCTACCTAACCCACCCCATCTCACACAAAGTCTTCTACGTAAAGCCATAATTTAATAAACACAACGCAGTTCATCTTAGTCTATCATCACAACCATCAAATATATAACATATTGTTCATTACAATACAACATAATCATGCCTATTATTTATGCATACTACACTATTTTTTAATTAAAAAAAAATATATTTTTTGTTAAAATAGAAGGAATACGTGTCAGTAAAAATATATCTGTGTGGCGGGCCATGGTGACGTACTAACGCTTACGATGTAAGCAAGTCTACAAGACTATTAACTTTTGCTCCGATACCAGCTATTACGGCCCGACTTTTTAAGACTCAAACCTCTTAGGGAAGTTACTACATACATGCTTTCAATATAAAAAAGCCTTTAAAAATTATAATAGTAAACAAAACAAAATACATTTTCATAATATAACTTTATAAAATAGAATAAAAAAACATATTTAGGATCGCATAGAAAGTTTTACATAAAACATAATATTGGAATAAATAACTCTTATTAAAAAAAAAAAAAAAGTGAAACTAATGCAGAAGCAAAAACCCATGGTACAGCCTACAGACATCTTCGTCACACACCATGTATATCTTTATTCAGTCAAATTCTTTTCCTTTTCCTTTCCTTTTCTTTTGGTCAATGTGAGCAATTAACCCAAGCCTATACAGACGATACCAACTCCATTATGGTACTTAAGTGAGTTTCCTAGAAGATTCTACCCTAACTGATGGTAGTTCGAACCCAGTCAGCAGAGCCAAGTCTCACCCAACTAGGTCATCAATTTCAGTCTAGTCTATGCATTACACAAAGGGTAGTTGTCACAAACTTTTCATATAAAAAAATATTTCTACATTCATGATCATGCACAAGGTCCCATAATTAATCATTATGTAATGCAGTACAATTATTGTACATAACATTGAATTCACAAACAACATCCATCATATAGCATTCATAAAACATCATATAAAATTTCCGACCTAGCCCTAAGACATTCCGAAAGTAGAGTCACTTACCTTAATAGTGATCCAAAATAGATGTTGGCTCAATCTACAAAATTTACTAGCCCGACCTAAATGAATTTTCTAAAAAATAACTAAAATTACAAACAATAAAATTTAATTCAAGAAATTTAATACTTGTTATAAGGATCGCCGAACCAAAAATTTATTACTAGCTTACTGTTGACGAGTAATTGATTAACGTTGAATGCTTGTGCACAACAGACGAGAAAAGAAAATAGATTTGCGAGAGGGAAAATTGGGAGAGAGAAAGTGGAAAAACGTATGACAGCTTAAAAATATAACCTAGGATTGTGATAGTTTTTTGGGGCAACTAGAGGAATATATATATTAAATAGTTTGATTTGAAAAATGGCCAAAAGAATCAAATATCATGAAAATGGCTAAAAGGCGGTTAGAGTTGAACTACAAAATTTTACGTGGACAATTATACCCTCCCATCAAAATAAATTTATCATGTCATGACTCTTGTAAATTTGTGTCGAAAATATCCTTGAAACAAATCTTTAGGACACCTTAATTTTAGGCAACAAGATAGTGAATCAATGATTGAAATTTGAAAATATTGTTTTAAAAATATGAATAGGATAATTGCATTGGGGAAGATGAAAATTAATACCAGGTAAGGATCCATTATTGAGGGGAAAGCAGCTGAACGGACTCCTTCCCACTTTTACCTTAATTCCATTATTTCCTAAAATTTTAAAAAATAAATCTACACGTAAAATCAAACATTTAAACTCTCATTTATTTTCTAAAATAAAAAATAAATTCTCCTAAAAATCAAACAAAATCTGCACGTCTCCTTTATTTTGTTTAAACAAACCCTAAAAACCCAAAGACTATACGGCGACTCCTTCCATAATTGTCCATTGTTGCCTCCATCCGACTGTTGCTCCATTCGAATGCCTTCATCCGACATTGTTCGACGACCGAGGCGACGTAGATTGCGGCGGGGGTGTCGACTGGGACATTCTGGCAGCTGGCGGCGACGTGGATTACATCGTCGAGAAGCCCCATTCGAGAGTTTATTGTTTTTCCAAGAATCTGATTTCGTAAAGCTTCGATAGTTCAAGCCCCATTCAAACCCAAACCTCAAGCTTCATTTGAACGGTTGTCTATAAGGGTATGTACTCCACTTTATCGCCTTATTCGAGAGTTCCCATTCTTCTTCCTCCATATTTTTTCGACGTTCTTCAAATAAATGAAGTTTAAATAATAGGTCGTTACCAACCTCTGAATTTGAAGGGATTTTGTTGGACACAACTAATTTTATAGGACACGGTGTAGATATGGTCGGTTGAGGGGAGATTCGATTGCAATAATAAATAATAAATTATTGTTAACATTAGATATGGTCGTTTGGGTTAAAAAATGACTGGTTTACACATGTGGTAATGATTCGGTGAATGGAAAGCAAATTTTCATTATGAACAATAAACTGTGCACAATCTTCACTTACTTTACCTTTAGAGGCAAACTCTCTGGTTCACACATGTGGTGATGATTCGGTTAAAGGAGGCATTTTTATCCTTATTTTCTTGTTTTATTATGTTGCGGTATTTTTTAGCTTTTCTTTTCTATTATTTTTTCAATTTCCATATGTTCGTACCTAATAATCTCAATTTCATGTTGTGCGAATCAGTGCATGCTTCGATTAGCATCAAATAAACCACATTGTGTTGAAATAACTTCCATTATTAATCTTATTTGTCGACAACATAATCAAAAAGATAAAAACAGATAAATATAAGTGCAAAAAATGACAGCTGTTATAGGAAGCAAAACGGTCCAAACAAGAATGAGAAACGGACCAGGAAGAAGAAGGAAGAACCCCAAAACTACTACCAACTGGGGCCGGCCAATAACCTAAGGTCCAGCCTACTCAACGCCGACCCGACCTCGGCACCGAGGCCTGCTCGGCGCCGAGGCACCAAGGTGTTCTCGGCTACGGGTCGAGAACACCTCTGGACTTCTCTCTCGGTCCCTGTCCCGGCCGACTTGTGTTTGTAGAACCTCCAGCTTGTTATGAGGTTGGAGCCTGCAACGAAGTATCTAATGACCGAAGAAGCCCGATGATGTGAATCACCTAGGGTTCAAATATGAAACCCTAGGACGGAGGAAAAACTATAAATAAGGAAAGGGATCACACCTAAAAGGTACGCTTGAAACCCCCTACTCTCCTGCTACTCTCCTCACTCGACTTCCCCGATACTAACTTAAGCATCGGAGCCCGTGTGGCAAAAGCCACACCGGTCTAAGGTTGTTTGGTTTTGCAGGTATCCGGTCCCGTGAGTATCGAGCTTGGTGCACATTTGGCGAGAACCAAGGAGGCCACATTTCCAGCATCAACAATTGGGGTCGTCTGCGAGAACTATACGAAATTCGAAGCAAGCTTAGCCGAAACAAGCCCAGATTCGAAGAGATTGGAATGGAGCAAGCTGATATGAACCCCGGTGGGAGTTAACGGGTGTTTCGAAAAGAAGAGCCCGAACAAGGCAATTGACCACTCGGGGGAGATATGCCCGAGCCTGCTCATCCACTAGATTCGTCTGTTGGAGAGAAGAGCCCGAGCAGGGCAATCGACCACTCAAGGGAGGGCAATCGACCACGCAGGAGAGATATGCCCGAGCCCTGCTCATCCACTAGATCCGTCGGTCGGAGAGAAGAGCCCGAGCAGGGCAATCGACCACTCAAGGGAGGGCAATCGACCACGCAGGAGAGATATGCCCGAGCCCTGCTCATCCACTAGATCCGTACACCCTTTGAATGAGAGAATCGACCGAGAAGATGGAGTCTATCCCTTTGACATCCGAGGATCGATGGGTCAACATTGGAACCAGATTAGGAAGTGAGGAAAAGACGAGCCTCATAAATTTCCTCAAGAGCAACACCAATGGATTCGCGTGGTCACATGAGGATATGCTGGGAATTGATCGAGAAGTCATAGTACACCTACTCAATGTCAACAAAAGCTGTAGATGAGTGAAACAGAAGCGTCGTACCTTCAACCAAGAAAGGAACGAGATCGTGGTTGAGCAGGTAAATGATCTACTAAAAGCAGGGTTCATTCGAGAGGTGCATTACCCTTAGTGGATATCCAACATCGTGCTGGTGAAGAAGCCCAATGGTAAGATATAAAAGCCAACAATATAAACTCTGGAGAGATCTACAACGTTTCGACGATGATTGTCATCCGAGGAGGATAGTAAACCGAGAGTATTCTTGTTCGGGATGGTTGAAGGTGATGACTTGTTAAATAAAATTAAGCATGTTGTTTATTCTATGTTTTATACTTGAGAAAATTATTTGTTTGTTGACCAAACAAAACCTCCTCAAGTGGGGGCATGGGTAAGCTAATCCATAGCTGGTCAACGGTGTTTTGACTACGATTGTCATCCGAGAAGAGGGATGAATCAAGGACGGGTCTTATGCAATGAAATCCCAAAGGAGATAAGCCCGTGAGTTTTAAGACAGGGAGAGCAACATGCCCAAAAACCTAATCAGATCAACGATGATGGACGACAAGGTCTTGATGGTGAAGTGAGAACATGCCACGCGAGTAGTTCAATGTTTCCAGTAGGTGACCACTTAACCACCAGAAGGATGGGAACAGATTACACCATGAGATTGGATCACGCAGTCGGTTTGATACCCTCGACAGGTAACGACACAATCGACCACGATGAAAAGGCCGACCCGAGTCCTAGTCATCGTATGGAATCACCCACACGAGGTAAGGAAAAAAACTGCTGAAGATTTAGAATCGATCCCTTTAATATCCGAAGAGTAACGAATTAATCGAGAACTGCTCGGATTCGAGGAGATCCAGGGACAAACAAATCGACATGGATTGTGGGGCTCCCCTTTTTTGAGATAGTCGTGGGAAAAGCAAATCAACAAATTCTAGATACCCAGAACGAACGAATCAACAAATTCCAGGACAAATTCCAGGACAGATCCTGGGTAAGATAAGTCAACCCATAAGAAGAAGAAGAACTGCTCAAACCCGATGAGGTCTAAGGCAAAGCAAGTCTACGAGTTCTGTGGTTGGAACGAGAGTAAGCAGATCGACAAGTTACAGGACAAGTCCTGGATGAGATAAATAGACGAATTCCAAAATAGGTTCTGGGAGAAACGATCAACAAATCCGAGAATGGAGAAAGCAACTTGATGAAGTTTTAAGACATCCTTAAGACAAAGCTACTGCAATTTCCTGACAAGCAAACTACATAACTGGTCATGACAAAACTCTAGGGTATGACGGATCCAAGGGATGACCACATCCAGGGCATGACCTGGTCTCGACCGAGCAAGTCTCTGTCAACCAGATGTCTTCTACCAACTAGGTATCTATTGTCGACTAGGTGTCTCTCATCGAGCAGTCTTATTCTGCTGACCAAGCCTATTCTACCGACCAAGTCTATTCTGCCGACCAGGTATCTTCTACCGACCAGGTCTCTTCCGTCGACCAGATCCGATAACTGCACGACAGTAAAAGTCAGCAGCACGTAGCAGTAGGAGCTACTTGGAAAGCCGATCCGATTTCTAGAAATTGTGCTCGGCAAGAAGAGTCATTTAGTTTACACGAGCAGATAGAAAAAAGCGACATAAGAAATAATGACAAGGCTTGAAGTACTCGAGAAAGTTTACATTTGATACCTTAAGCAAGACCTCCTCAAGTGGGGGCCAGGTGAATAACAATGGTCAAGGAACTCGAACTGGGACAGACCTAGAAGTAGATCGATAAGCTAGAAGCCAATCAGTGAAACCAGGGAAGAAAATTCCAAGGTACTGAAAAAGCCATGCGTACAGCCCAACAAGGTTAAAACAAAAATCAGGCAAGCCTAAACTAATCAATGAAACCCACGGGTAGAAAATCATTTGGCAAAAGCTAGAATAGTTTAGAAATCTGAGGGTGTTGGTTGAACTTGTGTTAAAAAAAGAGGCAGAAGCCAAGTATGTTAGAAACTCAAGGGTGTCGACTAAACTCAGGGTATAGAAACCATTGGCAAAAGCCAAATAGGTTAGGAACTCAAGAGTAAACCCTGAGGTATAAAGCATGGGCAAACGCCAAATAGGTTAGAAACCCAAAAGGAATACCAGTGGCCCTGCTGAGAAGTTAAATCCCAAGGCCAAAATCTAATGGTAGAAACTAACCGTATAGTAGTAACTAACGGTATGGTAGTGCCTAAGAGACTTGATTACAATCAACTACAACAAAAGAGAATGAAGGCTATGACAGCCATCCCATGAAACGACAATCGGCAACAACAAAAGGGTATCAACTAGACTGAAGGTATGAAACCCTATGCAAAATCCAAACAGGTTAACCCAATAGGGTACAACTAGCCCAACTAAAAGCTGTAATTCAGGGCCAACCAAAAAAGACCTAAACAGTTAAATTAACAGTATGACAAAGTTCAAGAGGCTTGTCCACGGCTAACTATGACAAAAAGGGTATGGGGGCCAAGAAAGCCAACCCGTGAAACAACACTCGAACCATACGAGATGGTACGAGGGCAGTTCCACAAAAACAGTCACCCATGGAACGACTGAGCGACAAGCACTCTACCATATAGAAGTCTTAACATTTTACTTACGCTCATCAACTTCTATTTTGAGAGTGGGGGTTATTGTTATAGGGAGCAAAACAGTCCAAACAGGAATGAGAATCGGACCGGGAAGAAGAAGGAAGAACTCCGAAACTACTACCAACAGGGGTCGGCCCACTCAATGGCCAACCCGACCTCGACACCGAGGCCTGCTCGGCACCAAGGCACCGAGGTGTTCTCGGCTACAGGTCGATAGCACCCCTCGACTTCTTTCTCGGTCCCTATCCCAGTCGACCTGTGTTTGTAGAACCTTGACCCTGTTCTGAGGTTGGAGCCTGCAATGAAGCACCTTAAGGCCCAAGAAGCCCAATGATGTGAATGATCTAGGCTTAAAATAATGAAACCTTAGGAGGGAGCAAAAACTATAAATAAGGAAAGTGGTCACACCTAAAAGGTACGCCTGAAACCCCGTAATATCCTCCTACTCCCCTCACTCGACTTCCCCGATACTAACTTAAGCATCGAAGCCCGTGTGACCAAAGCCATACCGGTTTAGGGTTGTTTGGTTTTGCAGGTATTTGGTCCCGTGAGTATCGAGCTTGGTGCACATCTGGCGAGAACCAAGGAGGCCAAATTTCCAACATCAACAGCAACCTCTTAATAGTTTAATGGTAAGCTAATCAAAATGGTTATCTACTCTGTATAATCTTATTTATACCCCGTTGTATTAGCATGTCTTACTTATTTTGTGAGATAGGCTAGGAACCTCCTCACTTCCTTTTATCAATCAACATTCTTTGGAAATTCAGATGTATTCATTTCAAAAGCTGTAGTTTAATAATTCCATGTCTTCTTTATTTTGGGTAATTCTTTAGCGTCTTATAATATGTTAAAACTCGTACTCTTCCACCTATAGATATGGTTAAAGGCAAGACAATAGGAGGTAGACGTTCAAACGAACGATTACTAGCTGCTGGAATTACTCCTTCAAGATCAAAGTCGGATAAACCATGCACTATCTCGTTGGACATCGAGGACGAGGTTACAATAACTTACCTCTTTAAGTTTATGTTTGACTATATGTCATACTTAAGTGAATGTATATGTAGGCTGAGAATTCTATTACCTAGGGCGCAAGTACCCCAATCCAGATGGACACTACAGAGGCACATACACTTAAAAAGACGCTTGACAAAAGGTCCAAACGTAGCAAAACAGAAAACAAATAACCGGTGAAAAAAAAGAAAGATCAACCGTGTAAAACAAAAGGGACTGATGAAAAGGTTATCGAAAAGAAGAAATCCAAGAAGAACCATGGGCGGCCAAATGAAAAGAACAAGGTAAATATGATTTTTAAACTCGGTTTGTATGGATATAGTTGCACATTCCAATATTTCCTTCTCTTCCAACAGAATGTTCAAAAGTCAAATGACAGAGAATCAGACGATGATAACGAATCTTCAGACGAATACAAGATAAACAACTCTGACAATGAGGAAGAATCAATGACGAAGACAGAAGAGATAGTTCCTCGAGCCAAAAAACAAAAGACTACAAAATACAGCTTAAAAAAGGTATGTTTATGTAAAATTTAATTCTCAATAACGCTACATAATCAATGTGATAAACTTTTTAATTCAGATCATTGTCAAAAAAGAACCTACAAAGACGGTTTTAAATAAGGATAAGAATAAAAAACAAAAGGAAAGCACTACAAGCGTGCTGAAGCAGCGAAACAAGGATGAAACCGAGGTATCTTCTTATTCATACGTCCTATATAATAAAACTTGCATTGTACTGAACATACTTTACTTGGTCTATAATTTGTAGTCTACTGCCATCATTTCGTTACTTACTCAAATTTTACAATTGTTAAGGATGATATGTACCTAATGGAAGGCTTCCAGGAGAAATCGAGCACTGAAAATAAACCATTGCTGCAAGGGGGGAATTATGGAGAGTATTCGAATAAACCTAGGTGATAAATATAGTGATAGGTTTAGGAGAACATGTTTTGGCCATTTATTCGACTTCTCAATTAGCAAGACATCATCTCAACTTCTTTTTGACCTAATCCAACACTTTTGTAAACCAAAAAAGGCATCGGAATTAAACGTCTATATGGAGGGAAAATATTAAGGTTTGGAATCGATGAATTTGCACTATTGATAGGGTTGAACTGTGGTCCATTACCCCAGATAGACATGGATAGGGTGACGGGGAAAGGCACATAAGGAACGTTTATTTTGAGGGGGAGAAGTCCGTGACAAGGAAACACCTAAACCTTGCTTTCAAAGTTAACAAGAATGCAACTGAAGATGATATGGTGAAGATGGCCTAGCTCTATTGTTTAGAGAGTTTTCTTTTGTCACACCAAGACTTCGAATGTAGAGATGGACCACATCCTAATGCTAGATGATGAGGAAATATTCAATAACTACCCATGGGCGAGGGTAGCATTTGACCTTCATATTGACAACTGAGGGCTAACAGGTGTAAGGATGGGTGAATTCATATCTACGCTGATAATGTGGGCATACGAGGTATATTCACTTAGTACCCCACCAAATTATTATGCACAGAGGATTGGGTAT
>NW_019104833.1:61050-77040 GCF_001995035.1 Momordica charantia | reverse complement strand
CAAGTAAAATGGTTGAAATTGAAATGCATGTGTGAAAAACAAAAGTTAACTAACGGAGAGTTTTGCTCGGGATTGAGAGCTTCACCCTTCTCTTTCAAGCAAGGGGGAGTGTCACGTACTCTTTCCTCCAAAAACACAATTCTCTTAACTAAAAATAAAGTAAAGGAAAAGTAAAGATAAGCTAAGTGCTGGATTTTTAGAAATTTGAATAGGTAGAAAATAACTAAGTAACAACGGAATCAAAACAAAGCTCAATAAAGGAATGTAAAGTGCTCGGGATTTAGAAACTAAAAGCAACTAATGAAAGCAACTCAAAAGTACTTAGAAAGCAACAAAGAAACACTAAGAATGATCAAGAGAAGGAAGCAAGGCTTGATGAATTTAGTGGAGAAGCTGCTGGAATTTATAGTTGTGCAGAATTGGTTAGGTAGGTCCTAAAACGCTGGTGGATCACCCATTTCCAACTCTTTTGACTGACCAAATCATGCTCAAATTGATAGTGGAAGACTTCTTCTACACGTATGCATCGGTTGGAACCACCAAAACGCATTGGAAGACGCATTTCATTAAGGGCAAAGTTGGAAGAAAACCAGGATTTCTGCAACCTACCAGGCGCCCGGCGCCTCCAATGAAGGTTTTTCCGTCTTTTTGCTTCTTTTGATTAATTTACACTCCCAAATGGTCCTAAAATGTCATAAATACAATATAAGCCAACCACAAACCATCATATATGAATTTTGCATGAATTGGAACTCAAACGACCGAGAAAAAGTCCGAAACAAAGTTAAAACATAGTAAAAACAGCATATAAAACCTTCTTTTTACGCAAGTAAACAAGCGTAATCATGTGCGACCGAGGACAGCGGACAGTGGCGTGTGGCATACGATGGCTTGCGACAGTGTTGTGCGATTGCGACGACAGGTGAACGTGTAAGGCCGCATACGGCGGATGGTGGCAGCTGCAGATGGCGATAAGATAAAAATCCTAGGTGGTCGGCGATGGTAGGGACGATGGAAGCCCGTGTTTGCGGTGACAGATGGTGGTCAGAAGCAAACAATGGTGGACACGATGGTGGCAAGATCGGCAGCAGACGGCAGAGGATGCACAGGTGGCGGACGGCGGCGGGACACGATCTGCTACGTTGGGGAATGGCTACTGTGGTGGGCAGGGTTTCTCTCATCTTAGGATTATGCCACTTCGATTCGGGTTGTGGGCTTGAGTTCAAATTAGATATTAACGTGGCCCGTAACTTACCTTGCTTGTACGCCTCATTTTCTGCCTTTGACAATTGGGTCTTAACCATTGTATTAGAAGTCAGCCCACATAGCCCATGACCCTATGAGTCTTGCCCTCATCATTCATGTAATTAGGGTTTTCTCTTCCCTTCTTTCGCATGTGACTTACTGTTTCATTGGCTGAGCCTGAATCTTGCATCGGCTCCCCCACTAAGCCTTCTTCTCCGACCTTTCCAGCCTTCGCTGATGGTGATGGCCATCGTCAACTTCCTGACTCCCTTTTTTTTATTTTCGACATGAACAGCAACCTTTTCCCCATTCTTTTACCTACTAAAACTCCTTCTCCTTAGACTCACTTGCCCCAAAACCGACAATGGCCGACCTCCCTTTGGCCCTCCAACTTACGTCGCAAGTTGTCTCCTCCCCGTCCTCGCGCCCAACCTTCCAATTTTATCGCTGTTCTATTTCAAATCGTAGCCGAGCCTTTCTTCCTGATGATATTCGGTCTCTCTTCCTTTTTCGTCGTTTCTTCGTTGGTAAACCATCGTGCAAAACTGATCCAGCCATTCTCGGACTCTTGTCGTTCCTTCTTAGACATTCAATTGTTTCTTCATCCTTCCTTTTGCAATTTCTCTGTTGTTGCATTGTTTCTGTCTTCCTTAGCTTCTTCATACTTTGTTGAGGGAAGTTTTTCTCCTCTGTTTTCGATAAATCATTGCACACTGACTTTTTCACACCTCGATTGATTTTTCATCGCACTCCAGTCCATATTCTTGGGTCTGATCGTCGGCTTCCAGCAATCCTTCGTCTCTGCTTCCGAATGCTCTTCGCCGTTGCTTCTTCCTACCTTGACCTCTCTTTTTCCTTCCTAACAGTAAACCTATTTTGCATTTCTTTCGTTATTCGAACCATTTCATTTGAACGTTTTGTCATTTCTCTCAACAATTCCTGCGACTCCATTCTTATCAATAATCTCCGTATTCTCGTAACTGCGTCGAATGAAAGATTCATTGCCAGGACGAACTTGCTCTAATACCAATTTGTTAGGTATCCGAAGACAAGAACCTAACAAGATAACGCTATTGCAATTCAAAAGATAAACTACAATATCGATAGCCTTTCGAGAGGGATATCTTTCTCCCAAAGAACTCTCCCAAGTTCCTTACACAAAACTATCCTCCAAGATATCCTCCTCGTCTCCCTACTTCCCTTATTTATAACAACTCACCCTAACTAATTATCATTCTAATTACCATACTACCCCTTCATACTAACAAACTAATATTATCTAATAGGACTCTCACAGAACCCTATCTAAGGAAGGTTCTGTCTAGGTTGAGGTACTTAAACTCGTAAGGGAACACCTCTACTTGGGAACCGACTTAGGGGTTAATTAGTTTATATTTTATAGCATTCAATAATTTGGTTAGTTCGTTAAAGTGTTTAATGAACTAAATCGTTAAGTGTTAAACAAATCCAATATAAAAGTTATATTGGCAAACTAATAAACTTGGATAATTTTATTTAGCTGGATTTTAGCTAGGTAATAACCCTAATTGTAAAATACTAAGTGGGACGATTAGGTGTATATATAAAATATACCAAGTATATGAGATATATGTGATCTATATATACATTCTTTCACTCACGATCTCCGTACAAGTTCACAACGTATATATTTGATATACAGTATATATTCGATATACAGGTGGATAATGTTCCAGTAGTAACCTAAAGGGTCTATAGTATATGGATAAGGTTGGGTACGTTATCCTGGTAACATTATGGATACGGCTCACTTTGTAATAGTTACAAATGACTTGATCCAAGTCGTTCGTGTGAGGACATGCGAGTGGGGTATCCTATACAATGTGTTTGTAAAAGACCAGATTGCGAAATAATTAATCTTTAGCTATAACACCGTTAACTAATAGATTAATATTTCAATAGGATGAATAGGTAACTCGATCTCAATCCTAAATGAGTTATAGACTCCTACCTATTACTGCTCGTCCTTTGATTTGTATGGGTGAGAGTGGCTCGAGTCGCCGACTCAATATGCCTACCATTTTGGGGACGAGACCGAGTGTGGAGCTAGGAACATAACTACACAAGATGGAATTCACTCATTCCCGACTTCAGGGTAAGTAGATGAGTGTTCTCTTGAGTGCTGACTCCGGGACTTGAATAAGGGGCCCCACCCTCTCACTGGCCCAAGAGGGACTTCCGGTTAATTGTTGGATCATAACCGGGTTGTTCATTAGAGGATCAGCGGTAATTAAGGTACAAGATGTAACATAGGGGTAAAACGGTAATTTGACCCAACTGTGTGGTTACGAACACTCGTGAAGGATTGACTGACAGTTAATGATCAAAATCCATGGAAGGAAAATATTCTACCGTAAGAAGAGTGTAACTGTGGGTCTTTAGTTGAGTGACCGACAGTTAACAAATGTTGATTAATATGGTTAATGAGTTTAATCAATTAATCTCGTATCGTTGGAGCTTCCGATCTGTAGGACCATTAGGTCCCCTTGTTAGTTCGTAAACGATAGTTAAGAACAGTTAGTCTTGAGAAGAATTTGAATTGTTCAAATTAGTTAAAGGGAATTAAAGTTAATTGTATGAGATGCAATTAATATAATGTATGTTGATACATTATAATATAAAGTTAATTTTGAATTGGATTCAAAATTATGAGAGCGATGAATATTAAAATTGGGGCAACTTTAGATATGGCAAAAAAGGTTAGGAAAATAAGCAAAATAGCAACAAGATTTGGGTTTTTGAAATATAGAAGTTTTTTGGCAAAAAAATGGAGGACCACTATGATGAAGAATTGATAAAGTTGTGAAAGAAAATCTGCGAACAAAAAAAAACAAAGAAGCATGAAGGAATTTGCGCGTGAGATATGGGAGGGCAATTTAGGAATACTGAAAAATTCAAAATAAAAAATCTCAAAAATCTGCTATATTTGAAAATGTAAAAAACAGGTGCTATATTGTTAAATATATAAAACTTATTTTCTACCCAACTCAATTCCCCATTAAAATTTGATTCTAATATAGTTTATTAATTTAAGTTTAATTTAATTAAATATGATTTAATTAAATTAATGTGATATATTAATTTGGTTAAATTAAATTAGATTTAATGAAATTAATAATTCTTCTTTCTAATTAATTAAATTAGATTTAATTAATTATTATTTTAATTAAAATTGTTTTAATTAAAAAAAAAGAAAAAAAAGAAAAAGCAAATGGGAGGAAACCTCCCACTTTCCACCGGTAGAGGTTTTCCCACAAGGTGGGAAGTAGGGAATTGAGTGGGGAAGTGGTGACTTCCCCCTCACTTTTCATTCCCTGTAAAAGGGAGGCTCTCCCATTTCCTTTCGATGGCTTGAACGTCGATTCGTTGAGTTTCTAAAACTCCAACGAGAAAATTTTTCTCTCAGTTTCCCTTTCAATTATAAGAAGGTTCCCACAAACTGAGTTCTTAATATCCGGAGGATAGCAAGGAAGAGTTTGTGGTCGCGTTGGTGTCTACATTGAAGAGGTGTCTTCAAAGGTATGTATCATTAACTTTCTTCTTGTTATTCATGCTATGTGTATTTTCTTTGTTGCAATTCTAAAACAAGATCGAAGCACACACGTTTGCGCGCTTCCGCTGTGGGATTCGATCCCTTCAGAGGTCTACGTCAATGACATGCTGATAAAGAGCCAAATTGTCGAGCAACATGAAGAGGATCTATAAGAAACCTTTCAGGTCAAGAGCTACAACATGAAGCTAAACTCGGCGAAGTGCGCCTTCGAAATTTGGTCAGGCAAGTTCCTCGATTTCATAGTGCACCAGAAGGGAATCGAGGCAAACCCCTAGAAGATCCGAGCCATTTTGGATATGAAATTGCCAGCAAACTTGAAGCAGCTCCAAATCCTAAATCGGAAAATCGCCGCCCTGAATAGGTTCGTCTCTAAGTCGATTGACAAGTGCTTGCCCTTCTTGAAGACCTTGAGAAAGGAAGGCAAATTCGAGCGGATCGACGAATGCGAGAAGGCCCTTATAGAGATAAAAAAGTACTAGGTGTCAGCTCCCCTGCTCGCGTCGAACTCGGGAGATAAATTGTATCTCTACTTGGCCTTCTCAGAAAATGCAAGCAAGCTCGACCCTCGTCAGGGAAGAAAGCGAAAAACATTCTCCGGTATATTACACCAGCAAAGCCATGATAAGGACGGAGACTCGATACACACAAATTGAAAAACTGGCATTGGCGCTGGTCGTCTCGACACGGAAACTGTGGCCTTATTTCCAGGCTAACTAGATCGTTAGTTTTGACTGACCACCCACTTCGACAAGTACTCCAGAGACCAGAAGCTTCCGGAAGGATCATGAAGTGGGTTATAGAGTTGAGCGAGTACGACATCCTGAACTCTCCTAGGACGTCCACAAAAGGTTAAGCTGCCACCGACTTCGTGGCCGAATTAACCTAGTGCTGGCTAAAGACGATCCGGAAGCCACCCCAAAACGTTGGACCCGCTACACGGGTAAGTCCGAGAACGAGCAATGTTGGGGAGCCGGAATTCTATTGACTAGCCCTGAGGGAAGTCGGTACGAGTATGCCCTCACTTCAAATTCCGGACCTCGGACAATGTGGCCGAGTATGAGGCGCTGATCGCCGGGCTCCACTTACCGAAGTGAATGAGGGCCGACCACCCCAGTTCGTATGCGACTCGCAACTAGTGGTAAACCAAGTCAACCAGGAGTATCAAGTCAAGGACGACCAAATGGCCTCATATCTTTAAATGGTACGGGCTCTGCTGAACTCTTTTGACACAAGCGTGGTTGAACAGGTCCCTCATTCTCATAACACTAATGCTAACACCCTCGCTCGCTTAACATCGTCTTACGAGACAGACTTGCCACGGGTAGTGATGGTAGAAAGTTTGAACGACTCAAGCCTCACTGAGCCCGAGGTTACGGACGTCGACCAGCCGAATGTGGGGGACTGGAAGATCGTTAAAGACCGAAAACTACCTGGCAACCGAGTAGACAACAACCAGCTCCAAAAAACGAGCGGCCTACTACCTACTCATAAGTGAGGTCCTGTACAAAAAGGGGGTAACTCTATCCCACTTATCCGATGCGTAGGACCTACAGAAGCTAAGTACATCCTCAGCGAAGTCCACGAGGGCGACTGTGGAGACCACTTGGCTAGCGGAGCACTAGCAAACAAGATCTTGCGCCAAGGATATTACTCGCCCACGATGGAAAAGGATTCCAAGAAGTTCGCGCATTGATGTGATTAGTGCCAACATAAAGCCATTATAACTCGACTCCCTCCCAAGCAGCTGGCGAGCCTAACCGCCTGTGGCCCTTCGTGCAATGGTTGATTGATCTAATCAGGTCGTTTCCTATAAGGAAGGGCCAAACAAAATTTACGGTCAACGCAGTCGATTACATCACAAAATGACTAGAAGGGGAGCCACTCAATACAATTATCGAACCAAAGATAACCTTCTTTGTCTAGTAGTCCATCATCTGCTAGGTTGACATTCCAAGTACCATTATTTTTTACAATGGAAAGTAGTTCGACAATGCGAACTTCAAGAAGTTCTGCTCATAGTTGGGGATCAAGCACCTCAGCTCAACTCCCATGCACCTATAGACTAATGGCCAGGTCGAAGCAATGAATAAAATCTTCAAGAAGATATTGAGGGCAAGGCTTGAGGGACTCCAAGGCATATGGGTCGAGGAGCTCCCTAGCGTCGTATAGGCATACAGGACCACACCGAGGACTACCACAGGCGAAACTCTGTACTCGTTGTCTTTCAGCATGGAGGCAGTAGTGCCCGTGTAAATTGAGGTGTCACCAATAAGAATCAAAGTATTCGACCAAGAACTAAACAGGGAAGGTATAGAGGTCGTCCGCCCCTACGTTGCTCAGCTTAGAATCGAGAAGCTAAGCACTATAACGTGCGAGTAAAGTCGGTTCGAGGTCGTAGCTTTGGTGCTTAGGAAGGTGATGCTGAACACAAAGGACCGGTTAGACGAAGTGCTCAACCCTAATTGGGAGGGCCTCTATCGAGTGACCGGCATCATCTGCCTTGGAACCTCCACGCTGGAAGATCTTGGAGACAAGCCTCTCGAACACCTGTGGAACGTGGAACACTTCCGCATATATTATCCCTACAAGAGCTGGGTGCCACCTAGTATATTATACCGCACCAGCGTCGACTTCTTTGTTGCAGGACACGTGGCTGCTTCCTAGAATTCGTCGTCAACAAGATTAATAATTAATTATATTATTAATTACTTAAATTAGTTAATTGTTAATTAATTTAATTTAATTATAATATATTAATTAAATAAATTAAAAAGGAAAAAAAAAATAACTCCCCCCAAATTGTAGGAGAGTGGTGAGGTGGTGACTTGGGGAGTTACCCCACACACTCTTCGTTAAAATGTAGAAAAAATTTTCATTTGTGTTACTTCATCATCTTCAAGAAAAACACACAAGAACTCTCTCTCAAACTCTCTTCATCTCTCAATTCTCTCTTGGTTCCCACACAACCGGATCTTCGCTGGAGACATAGCAAGGAAGACCTTGGTGGTGTTCGTTTGGTTTACAGGAGGAAGAGTCTTCAAAGGTAAAACTCATTCTTCCCTTTATTTTAGTTTTTCATGTTTTCAAATTTCAAAAACAAAATTCATGGACACGTTCTACCGCTTTTGCTTGGGATTCACATTCCATCAATTGATATCCGAGCGTGGTTGTGGTTCTGGATTTTCTTTTGGAATTACACAGATTTATGTTGCGTTCTCTACATTTCGAATGTATGAGTTTTGCATATTGGGCGTTTTCGAATTTTGGCATTTCGAGTTGCAATTTTGCTTGATTTTGATCATGTAAGCCATTGTTTTGGACATTCATTTATATATCAAGGCTTTAAATCTTGATCGATCGAAAGGTGTTTCGGGCAAAGGACTAGGCGATTTTTCTAGAAAACAGCGAAGAAGACGAAGCAGAATAGCGACGGCAGCACCATGGCGCTATGCAACAATTCCACGGCTCTGTCTGTTCCTTCATGCAAAAACACCTAAATATTTACCAGAATAACTCTCTTTTGGAGAGTTATCACTGCCCGACGCCTTGACGCTATGTTGCAGTGCCATGGCGCTGTGGGCACTACGCTCTTGCTGCAGCAGCGCCGTGACGCTGTCTCCGGTGGTGACCAGGCATCCGTGTTGGCTTTTTGGCCCTTAATCTCAAATTTATTAATTTTAATTAATTAATTAATTAATGTTTTGGTGATGACAAACCTAATTTTATTTATTGATATTTTTAGTATTTTAAAGTGTTTGCAGCGTAGAGCTCATTACAATGATTCTAATGACTATTGGATCATCCAAATCGGAGCTAAAACAAAGAAGTTAGTATCAAAATAAGTCGGAACAAAAATACCCAAGAAGATGACGTAGACAGTTCGGAGGCTAACAAGTGACAAGTTGAATTTTATTAAAAGAAAAAAAAAGAGAAAAGAAAAGAAAAGAAAACGATTTGATAAAAAAAAAGTTACAACGATAACTTTGAAAAAAAACAAATCAAAAGTTTAAAAAGTTTATCGTTTACTCAAATATATATATTATTATAATATTATTCTTAATTTATTTTTCAAAATTATCTCAACCATTCATTTTTAATAATTAAGATATCATAGTTCAAAATTAAACTTGATTTTTTTACCATTTTCCGCTTCTATTTGAACCCAATCTCCTCCAAAATTATACAAATTCTCTTATTTTCCAATCCTCAATAACCTCAAAATTTCTAATTGTTATTCTCTCCAAGTTCTCAATTTTTTTTTCGTATTATTTATGACAGAAATTTATTGTTGTGAGGATTGAATTGTTTGTGAGCTCAAATCTGTACATTCACTTTATTTCAGAGTTTGTAAGTGTGTGTTTCAAATTTCCAACCCATCGTATGGTGTGTTTCTCATCGTTGAGATGAACGTCTTTGCTCTTGAGAAGGACAGTGTATCGGTTTGACTCCTACCATAGAAAGAGTCAGAATTTCAATTTACATCCCAAAAGGTGTTTGAGATGTGGAGTAGGACAGTTGTGCCAAACCACTATAAAAATTCCCGATGTCAAATTTCTCTAACCCTCTCTCTTATTTATTTTTGCAATTAATTTTAGAATTTTATTTTTTGCTTTAAACTTCTCTTATTTGCCTTAGAACTTATTTTTCTTACTTTGTCAAAATTGCATGTCTCAAAAAGTGTATTATTTTTGTTTAAATTGGACCCATTTGTTAAAAGGTTTACATTTTGTTAATGAAACCCTATTCATCCCCCTTCTAGAATTTCCATACCGATCCAACAGTCCGTTCGTGGTTGGAGGGTCATTCCAGACGTTTTTTCATTTTTAATTTTGCTTTCTTAGGATGCCAAAATTCGGTCCAATTTTGCTATTTAATTGTTATTATGTATGTATGATTTAATTAAATGTATGTTGCATAAGAGTATGTCATATAGTTTAAAAATCTCACCATAGGTTATAGCATAATCGTGCATTTTATTAATATAAATGTTATATTATATGAAGCATGCTATATTTTTCTTTTGTAATTAACGTAAGTGTTATGTTAATTAAATTGAAAAATAAGTTGCATTGTGCATAACATTTCTTTAGTAAATATAATAATTATATATTTTAATGTCATTTGATGCATGCCTACAAGTTTTAATGATGTGTATGTAATCGTTATATATATGTTTAGTAAAACATATTGCATGCTTAGGGTTAATTAATTTGTTTTACAAGGGGTTTTAAAATTAATTAATTCATCTCTACATTAAGTTTTTTTCTTAATAAAATCAGAGTTTTTCTTAAAAGAAACTTAATTATAAAATATTGCCTTTAAGGAAACTATGTCTTAGGAAGGTTCTGTCTAGGCTGAGGTATTTAAGCTGGACGTAAGGGAACACCTCTACCTGGGGGCTGAATTAGTCAATATTTTATAAAGTATACAATAATGTATTAAGTTTGTTAAACTGTTTAACGAACTAAAAAAAAAACATCATGGTCAAACTAACCAGTATAAAAAGTTATATTGGGCCAACATGTCTATTCAAAAAAATTAGCTTAGCCAAGTTTTCCTAAGTAATAAACCTTAGGTTATAAAATACTTAGTGGGAGAAAAAAGAGAATATGTAGTATACCACGTATATTTTTGATATACAAGGTATATATGACATATCATTTTTTCTCACATTTCCCATAAAGTTCACATTATTATATCCATACTCGACCTCGTGGTGCCTTGGGAGCATCCTTCCTTCAAAAGCTGTTTGCATGGGTCAATATCAAGGTGAATGGAGAAATTATTTAAAGTAAGTGGGAGAAGGACTTGTGACAACATATCATATGGTCTCCTTCATTAGTTTACAACGAAAGGCTTCATGCTCGGCCTCGTGGTGCCCTGGGAGCATCCTCCCTTCAGAATATGTTTGCATGAAGTCGTTGTCAAGGCAACCTCTAGAAATGGATAGGATTCTTCAATTTTTTGCATCAATATTGTCCTGCCATTTGGTAGGCGTGTTTGGGCGGAATTTTAGCATCTAAAATTAAAGGGCTACACTTATAATAAATTATTCAACTATTAAGGTAGTTGAAGTATCATTGCAAATTTAATAATTGTTAGGGTTCATTATTTCATTTTTTGATAAAATTGATTGGTTTGATAAGAGTTTTGCAAAGTTCTAATTTAGATAATTTTGTTCATTTTCAGCAATGTCTACTTCATTAACTTTGTTGCTTGCCACCGAAAAATTGACTGGGGATAACTATCCCACTTGGAAAACAAATTTAAATGCTATTCTTGTCGTGGATAACTTGCAATTAAGTTAATCTTCAACCCATGGATGAAGGAAGGAACTTATGTCTGGGAATATGTTCTCGGTATAATGGTCCATTTAAATGTGGCAGAGATGAATGGTGCAATCATAAACGAGTTCAGTCAGGACAATTTTATTCTGGAATCTTTTTCGAAGAGTTTTCTTCAATTTCGCAGCAATGTTGAGATGGATAAAATTGAATACAACCTGACCACCCTCCTCAATGAACTCCGGACTTTCCAGTCTCTTATGAAGAATAAAGGATAGGAAAGAGAGGCAAATGTCGTCGCCTCCAACAAAACTTCCACAAAGGTTCGACCTCTGGGACAAATTCTAGACCCTCTTCTTCGGGTTCAAAGAACTTTAAAAAGAAGAATAGTGGAAAGGGGAATAAAACTGACCCTGCTGCTGCCCGAAAGGGAAAGAAAGTCAAGGTTGCAGATAAAGAGAAGTGTTTCCACTGCAACGTTGACGAGCACTGGAAGAGAGAACTGCCCGAAGTACTTGGACGAGAAGAAGAAAGAAAATGAAGGTAAATCTAATTTACTTGTTTTAGAAACATGTTTAGTGGAGAATGATGATTGTGCCTGGATAATTGATTTGGAAGCCACTAATCACGTTTGTTCTTATTTGTAGGAAATTAGTTCTTGGAGACAGCTAGAGGCCAGGGAGATGACTCTCAGAGTTGGAACCGGAGAGGTCGTCTCTGTTGTTGCAGTGGGCAGCATCAAGCTAATTTTTAGAAATAGATACATGTTATTAGATAATGTGTATATAGTTCCTAAAATTAAGAGGAATTTAATTTCTATATCTTGTATGCTGGAACAATCATATTCCATTTCTTTATTTATTAATGAAGCATTTATTTCAAGAAATGGTATTGAGATTTGTTTAACTAAATTAGAAATGGCTTGTATGTATTAATGCCTACTTTAACTGAAAAAATTCTAAATATTAAGTTGTTTAAAACTGCAACAACACACGCTAAAAGACAAAATCTTTTTCCTAAAGAAATGTCTATCTTTGGCACCTTAGACTGGGCCACATCAGTCTCGATAGAATTGGGAAATTGGTTAAGAGTGGTCTTTTAAGTGAGTTAGAAGACAATTCTTTACCAGTATGTGAGTCTTACTTAGAGGGAAAATTGACTAAAAGAATTTTTACAGCAAAGGGTCTTAGAGCCAAAGAACCCTTAGAATTTGTGCATTCAGACCTTTGTGGTCCGATGAATGTTCAAGCTAGAGGAGAGTATGAATATTTCATCTTGTTTATAGATGATTATTCAAGAAATGGGTATCTTTACCTAATGCAACGTAATTATGAAGCTATTGAAAAGTTCAAGGAGTATAAGATTGAAATTGAAAATTTATTAGGTAAAACAATTAAAATACTTCGATCAGATCGTGGTGGAAAGTACTGGATTTGAGATTCCAGGACTATATGATAGAACATGAAATCACTTTCCAACTCACAGTTGATGATAGATCGCAGCCGAATGGTGTATCGGAGAGGAGAAATAGAACCCTATTAGACATGGTTAAGTTAATGATGAGCTGTGCTCAGTTATCTGACTCGTTTTAGGTTATGAAGTAGAGATTGCAGTTTATATATTAAACAATGTTCCATCAAAAAGTGTTTCGGAAAAACCTTTTGAGTTATTAGAGGTCGAAAACCTAGTTTAAGACACTTTAGATTTTGGGGATGTCCAACACAAGTGCTCACGACAAACCCAAAGAAACTGGAACTGTGTTCAAGAGTGTGCATAGTTGTAGGCTATCCCAAAGAGACGAGAGGTGGTTACTTCTTCGACTCTAAAGATAATAAGGTAATTGTATCGACAAATGACACTTTCTTAGAAGATACCATATCAGGGATCATAAAATACAAAGTAAAATGGTGTTAAATGAAGCTATCAGTATGATAGCAAAAGTTGCTGACACTGCTGGCCCCATCAACAAGGGTTGTTGACGGAGCCAGTACATTGGGTCAATATATTTCATCTCAAGATTAGAAAGAGTCTCAACGTATTGGAATGGTTGTGAGCCAACCTAACCATTACATGGTATTAACTGAATTCCAAGTCGCCATACCCAATGATGGCATTAAGGATCCATTGTCTTATAAACAGGCAAAATGAAGGATGTTGACAAAGATGAGTGAGTCGAAGCTATCGATCAGGAAATGGAGTCTATGTACTCCAATTCCGTCTGGGAGCTTGTGGATCAACCTGATGGGATAAAACCTGTAGGTTATAAATGGAGAGATGCCAATGGGAAGGTACAGAGCTTCAAGGTTAGACTCGTGGCAAAGGGTTACACCTAACATGAAGGAGGTGATTATGAATAAACTTTCTCCCTTGTTGCTATGCTGAAGTCTATCTGTATTCTCTTGTCCATTGCCGTATTTTATGACTATGAAATATGGTAGATGGACGTCAAGACTGCTTTTCCGAATGACTATCTTGATGAGAGCATCTACATGACTCAGCTAGAAGGATTCATAAAACAATGTCAAGAGTAAAAAGTCTGCAAGCTTTAAAGATCCATTGATGGGTTGAAACAAGCTTCTAGATCTTGGAACATAAGGTTTGACACCGCAGTCAAATCTTATGGTTTTAATCAAAATGATGATGAACCTTGTGTATATAAGAAGGTCATCAATAGTACTGTAGCATTCTTGGTATTATACATGGACGATATCCAACTCATTGGGAATGATGTGGGCTTTCTGACTAACGTTAAAAAATGCTAGCAACTCAATTCCAAATGAAAGATTTGGGAGAAGCTCAATTTATTCTTGGGATTCAAATTTCCAGGAATCACAAGAACAAAACACTAGTCTTGTCTCGTGCATCGTATATTGACAAAATATTGGTCAGATATTCGATGCAAAACTTCAAGAAAGTGCTTTAAACTTTCAGGCATAGAGTTGCTTTGTCTAAGGAACAATGTCCTAAGATACCTCAAGAAATTGAGGACATGAGATGTATTCCCTATGCGTCAGCTGTGGGCAGCCTTATGTCTGGCACGTTGTGTGTTGTGTCCTCACAATCGTGATAGATACAAATGCAAGTATACACTATATCCGTCGATTGTAGTACAAAATGAGGTCGAATCCACAGAGACTTAGGAAAAATATTTTAAACTATGCTTGAAGATACCAAAAATACAAAAATAATAAAATAGTGATGTTGGTGTATAAAACGTTACAAGAAAGAATATCATAAACAAAACGATAAACAAATCCAGCAGCGAACACACTTTAAAACGTTGACAACAGGGAAAAGTTTCAAAACAGAATAAGTGAAAATGAGGTTAAACAGATATGGAAAAGTGGGGGAGACATAACATGTTTTCACTGAATCCCAACCTCTACAGATTATTGCTCAACTCGACATGGTTCCATTCCGAGACACCAAACATGGATACCCACAACTCCCATTGCTAAGTACCCAAGCAATAAACACAAATTTTAAGGCGAAAATGGGGAACCCCATTCCTGAGTATCCACAAGCCTACTAGAAAAAGTAGTTAATCACAAATAGAGCAAGTCAACTACCCATAAGCCCTTCCAGATCATATAGAAGCTAGCATACTAAACAAGGTGACCAACAATGTGCGGTAAGATGAATGAAATATACACAGCTCTATTTAATAACAAATAAAATCAGCTAGACTTTCGGTTGTTCAACATCTACAACACGCAAATCTCTGCCAAAATGAGGCTTAGCTCATGGGAGAAAAATAAAATGCAATGGGCAAAGAAATGTTACAACCCATTATAGAGAAAATGGAAGAAAACCAAAGATGGAGACAGCAACACGCGATGGCCGCAAAAGCTCCTCTCTGTCGTCAGCTCTCTCTCAAAAATGGTGAGATTCTTCTCTCTTGTCTTTTTCAACACCCAAGAATGTTCTCTGTTGGGATCTGTGTGCGTTGGCTAGGGTATTCTGTCCCTTTTATATCGGATCCCAATTTTAGGGCACCCAGCTAGTAATTATACGGGCATGGTAAATTATCCCGTGTTTGGGATAGTTACTGCTCGGTAAATCCATGCTCCAGCTCTTTTCTGCTATGTCTTGAACATGTTTCATCTACTGTTTTTTGGGCTCAACGTTTGCTTCATGCCTTGTCTTCCTTTTCCAAACCTGCACATACAAGCCAATAATAAGAGAATTCGCAACAATTTTAAGCTAAAGCATTCACAACATGAGACTTTAGCTTGGAATTCAATTTCTAAGATTATTCATGAAGTTTAAGAGCTAAAATAGACACACTTGGAAATTTCTTTGTATAAAATTACCCAAATAATTACTACAATAACTCTCTTTTGGAGAGTTGTCGCCGTGTACTAGGCCTGACATATGCTACACAACAGGGATTGTCAGCCGATATGTAACGCCCCGCGTTACTCAGGTTAGTTTACCCTCGAGTCTCGGGGCCTCCTTTCTTAGAAATTTCTTTTTATTTAATTTAATTGTTCCATTTCATTTTATTTCGAGCTGCTGCGGTAATTGTTATGAGTGTTGACGTGTACTTACGTACCTAATTATTGTTTAACGAGGAAATTGTTTTTTCTACAATTGTTCTGGTTCGTTGGGCCCAAATTAAGTATCTAGGTAAGTGGGCCTTCCTTGTTTTAAAACAAGAGGGAAAAGGAAAAACCCTAGCCCAAGTAGGTCCCTTCTTTGTAAAAACAAAAGAAAGGTAAAGAGAAAACTCTAGCCCCCAAAACCCCTCCCATTCGTGAAGCACCTCTCTTCCCCCCCGTTTTAGTTTTCGTTTTTCTCCTACCGGCGCCTCAACCCTCCCCGAAGCACTCGACGGACGGCGACCTCCGACGTAGCGGCTTACCTTCT
>NW_019104833.1:31441-47878 GCF_001995035.1 Momordica charantia | reverse complement strand
CTAGGGAATCATACCCGACGGAGTCGGCGGTGGATGCATCATCTTCTTTTTCCCATTCTCTTTGTCGCATGGCTTAGAGAAGGAGGATCCTTCCATGATTCTTGATCCTTTGCTTCACGATCAACACAAAAACTCCTCCAAGAAACCCTAAGTGTGCCAAAAAAGAGAGACGTGAGAGACGACTTGGGGATTCTTGAAGATTTCTTGAGAGAAGATTTGAAAACAATTGAGGGATTTGGGGAAAAAATCGCAAATGAGGGTTTTGAAACTTTTGGGCGTTTTGTTTTATGTTTAAAAACTTTTTTAAAAACATAATAGGGTTTAGTGTTGAACCACTTTTTGATTTAAAAACAACCCAAAGTCCATTTAAACATAACCCAAGTAAAGCCCACGAAAATCATGCTAAAAATTTGAAAATCGATTTTTGTCTTCCTAAATTGCACCTGGTGCAATTTTGACGTAGGTCAGATCTTGATCTTGCAAAATTCAAATGCTACAACAAAAATTAGATTTGGAATCTACACAAAAAAAACCTTAAAGAAAATGTAAAAGTTTTGCAAAAAAAGACAAAATATTTTACATAAAAATGCCCTCAACACCGACCGAGGGATTGTGCTCACTGTTTTTTCATGTAATCTTTCAGTAATACAAAGGTTTTGCCTCTGTCAATATGCTCACCAAAGTATTTCGACTCGATGCCCATTTACCTTAAAAATATTACCTTTCGAATCCCTTAAATCCACAGCTTCATGTGGATAAACACGTTCAACTACAAACGGGTCTGACCATCTAGACTTAAGTTTACTTGGAAACAACCTTAATCTAAAATTAAACAACAAAACTGAGTCTCCAGGTGTCAAGTTCTTATCCATTATTTTCTTATCGTGCCACTTTTTGGTTTGTTCTTTATACATCTTCGTATTATCATAAGAAAACTGACGAAACTCATCAAACTCATGTAACTCTAGCAACCTTGCTTCACCTACCACAACATAATCAAAATTTAGTTTCCACGTAGCTCAAAATGCTCTATGCTCTAATTCTAGCGGAAGATGACATGCTTTACCAAAAACAATGCCATAAGGGGACACGCCTAACAGAGTTTTATAAGCGGTTCTATACGCCCACAAAGCATCATCAAGTTTAATAGCCCAGTCCTTCCTATTCACATTCACAGATTTCTTTAAAATTTACTTTATTGCTCTATTGGATAGCTCTGCTGTTAAGAAACCCTTGAGAGTTGGATCTAAGAACCTTGCTAACGAACAAGACCCATAGAACTCAATCCCAAAAACCCCGAAAACAAGTATGGAATCAACCCAAGGAAAAGTTTTAGAACGGATTACCTTGATGATCAATATCAAGAGTAGAGAAAACTTGTTTCTAAACTCGTGATTCGAATCACTCCACAAGAGGTATGATCAACACCGCTTGAATGATCCTAAGATGCAAATTCTAAAGACACAAGAAATTGCACAAGAAATGGGAGATAAATCTCTCAACCAAGCTAATGAGAAAACTCACTTTTCATTCAACTTCAAATTGTGTTACAACAAGACATCTCAAGGCTATATATAGCCATCCTAACAAGCCATATGAAAAGTCTTAAGCAAATGAAAAGACTTGTAACTTACAAGAAATGAAAAGACTTGTAAATGAAAAGACATAACTTACGAGAAATGAAAAGACAAGCAAATGAAAAGGTTAAGAACATGGAAAGCCAACCAAAATAATTGCAATCCCGTCCATAATGAGGGATGTGAGTGTTTGACTTGGTTTTTGAATTGAATGAGTTGACTTTGACTTGTCTTGATGGAGTTGACTTTGACCTTGACCAAGTGGACTTTAACTTGCCATAAAAACACTTAAAAATGCATAACTTGCACCAAATTGAAGTGCATAGTTCTAACTTCTTGCACATCTTCCTTTATTTCTCTTGTCGAGTTCAAGAACGCTTGGACACGAAGTAGCAAAGCTTGTTGAAGTTTCCTAGCTCTCGATCTTGTAATCGGTCCATGAGGCATAACAACGGTAGCTCCTTGGTTCATATCATCTGCTAATCCATTAGTTTGAGGGTGATAGGCATTAGCAATCTTATGATGAATGTTATACTTTTTTTTAACAAATTACTTACTTCTCTATTTAAAAAGTGCGTGCCCTCATCACCAATCAAGCATCTAGGTGTACCATATCTAGTGAAAATAAACTTTTGCAAGAAAAGAGAAACTACTTTGGCATCGTTAGTAGGGGTGGCCAGAGCCTCAACCCATTTTGAAACATAGTCAATAGCCAAGAGAATGTAATTCTTAACGAATGAAGGTGGGAACGGACCCATGAAGTAGATGCCCCAAACGTCGAACAACTCTACTTCCAATATTGGGTTTAAGGGCATTTCATGTTTCCGTGTTAAGTAACATGTTCTTTGACACCGGTCACAACTTTGAGCAAATATATGAGCATCTCGAAATAGGGATGGCCAAAAGAAACCACTTTGGAGGACCTTTGCTGTAGTTTTACGTCGAGCAAAATGTCCACCATATGGCGATTTGTGGCACGCCTCCAGAATCTCCTAGTGTTCATGCTTAGCAAACCATTTGCGAAGAATATTGTCAGATCCTAGTTTAAACAAGAAAGGTTCATCCCATTTATAAAACCTAATATTATGAAAAAACTTCTTTATCTGGTGCTTACTTAAGTCATTAGGAATTATATTGCTAACCAGATAGTTCGCATAATTAGCATACGAAGGGACTTCAGAAAGAGCTAACAGATGCTCATAAACAAAATGCTATCTAATTTCACAACTATCATTCTGCAAAAAAGACTGTAGTCTACATAAATGATCTGCTACTTGATTTTCTGTTCCTTTTCTATCTCTTATCTGTAGATAGAACTCTTGTATCAATAGTATCCATCTAAATTAACCTAGGGTTAGCTTATTTTTTAGCAAAAAAGTATTTTAACGCAAAATGATCTGTAAAAACTATCACTTTAGTCCCAATCAAATATGAACGAAATTTATCAAATGCGAAAACAAAAGCTCTTTCTCAGTCACAATGTAGTTTAATTGGCTACTATTCAAAGTCTTACTTGCATAATAAATAGGATGAAGAACTTTACCTTTTCGCTGACCCAACATCGCACCTACAGTAAAATCACTTGCATCACATATTAGTTCAAATGATAAGTTCAAATCTGGTTCAATTATGATAGGTGCTGAGCAAAGTACATTCTTAAGTGTCTCAAAAGCTTTCAAACAATTTTCATAAAAAACAAAAGGTCGATCCATTCCCAACAACTAATACAAAGGTTTAGAAATTTTCGCAAAATCTTTTATACAACGGCGATAGAAACCCGCGTGTCCTAAACAACTTCTAACACATTTTACAGTAGTAGGAGGAGATAGTTTGGCAATCAAATCTATCTTGGCCCTATCGACCTCAATTCATTTTCCTGAAATTATGTGGCCTAGGACTATACCTTCACGTACCATAAAATGACATTTTTCCCAATAAAGAACAAGGTGAGTCTCTTCACACTTTTTTTAAACATTCTCTAAATTCTCTAAACAAACATCAAATGACTCACCAAACACAGAAAAATCATTCATTAATATCTCTACCGTGCTTTCTACCGTGTTAGAAAAAATAGCGGTCATGCATCTCTAGAAGGTGGCGAGGGCATTACAAAGACCGAACGACATCCTCCGTAACGTAAATTTCACGTAGGGGCACGTGAAGTTGTCTTTTCTTGGTCTTCCGGAGCTATTGTAATCTGATTGTAATCAGAATATCTGTCAACGAAGCAATAGCACTCTTTCCCTACAAGACGATCAAACATCTGGTCAATAAAGAGAAGTGGAAAATGGTCTTTTCGAGTTACCTTATTCAGGTGATGGTAGTCATTCACACTATGTTCGCTATGTTCCATCCAATAGCCTTCTTGTACTCAGACAAAACCTGCAAAAGCAAAGATTCATGTTCATTAGACAAATACGACGAAATGATAACCGGCAAAGTATCGTTTAAACTTAAATAAGCATATTTAAAATGAGAGGGTAGGGGTTTCTTCTCCAATTCTAGAGGTTCAATGATGGAAGGTTTCAAGGCTTTCAAATCTGCTATTTTCGGCTGCAACAACTCGAAGTGCTCATATTGTGGCAAAATTATGCTAAGCGCAATTTTCGCTTCCTTTTCTGCGTCCTACAAA
Organism: Momordica charantia; assembly: GCF_001995035.1. The sequence continues at coordinate 43,669 of NW_019104833.1, read as the reverse complement.
CCTGCTTCTAAGTCTTCCACAATCATCTCCTGAAGTTCCTCCATGATTGCCCCTATTACAGAGTAGTCCTCGACTTCATCCGAGAGACGCATCGCATCAAGGATGTTGAAGGTGACTTGTTCATCATTGACCTTCATAGTGATCTCTCCTTTCTCGTGTCTCCAGTTGCTAAAAACGGCCTCCGAAGAATGATTGGCACCTCAACATCTGCTTCACAATCCAAAATTATGAAATCGACAGGAAAAATAAACTTATCGACTTTAACAAGCACATATTCTATTTTCTCTTCCAATTTCTTTATGGAGCTATCAACTAGTTGTAAAGTGATAGTAGTGGGACGAGTTTTTCCCATATTTATTTCTTTAAAGACCGAAAGAGGCATAAGATTAATGCTTGCGCCTAAGTCACACAATGCTCTCCCTAGATTCTTACCACCTATCGAGCAAAGGATAGTAAAACTACCTGGGTTCTTACATTTAACAGGCAATGAATTCCCTAGAGCATCACTACTACACTTTGTTAGGGCTACCGTCTCATGTTCTCCTAACTTCTTACGCCTAGATATGATAACTTTCAAAAGCTTAGTATAGTTAGGCATTTGCTCTAAGGCATTTATGAGAGGTATATTTATATGCAACTGTTTTAGACTCTCAAATAACTTCTTAAAATGACTATCCTAATATTTCTTAAGTAGTCTTTGGGGGAAAGGTGGAGGAATCTTAAAATTACCTACTTGGGGAGTAGTGCAAGGCACTACTTGCTTACCTTTGTCCACCCTCTTACCTTTCTCTTTTGAACTTACGGATTCTGCTTTCTCTTCTGATTGTGGAGTGGAGGTGGATGCAGGAACAGGCATAACTGCATCAATTCCTTCATCTAGAAGTGAGGGTCCATCATAACTCAATCCGTTTCTTGTGATGACTGCCTTACACTGCTCCTTACCCTCACAATCTCGCTTCAAATTCTCCGTGTGTCTTGGCAAAGTACCATGTGCTCTAGATTTTTGGTCATTCGCTATCTGCCCCATTTGAATCTCCAAGCTTCTTATTGTAGCATCAGTTCTTGTTATGAAATCTTTCATCATGGCCTCCAAACTTGAATTGCTACCACTTTGCTGAGTCTTATTTTGAGCTCTTTGTTGATTGTATTGTTGTGGCGGCAACGTTGGTTGCGTAGGAAAACCAGGAGGGGTGTAGTTTTGCTTGTATTGTTGAGCGTGTGCTTTCGCACTACTACTTGCTACTTCTTGGTTACTCCAATAAGAGTTTGGATGGTGCCTCCAACCAGGGTTGTAAGTATTTGAATATGAATTAAAATTCCGCTGGGCACCTTGATCTACATAGAAAACAAAGATTGGATTAGGTGAACAATTCTCATACAAGTGGTTATCACCACAATAAACACAAGATATGTCTGAAATTTGTAAAACAGGAGAGGGTTAAAGAATCGCTGTTGGAGTGGCGGTTTTGATTTCCTTCTCCATTGTCAGTTGTTTCAACATCTGGTTTATAGCCGCCATTTGGGCTCGCATTGAGGCTACTGTGTATAACTCAAAGATTTCAGTTGATGCTTGCTTCTTTGGTAATGACCTTCCTATTTCTCCTTGGTTGTTAATTTCTTTCATCTTGTTTAAAATATCAATGATCTCATTAACCGACTTTTCTAACAATGAGGCATTGGATGCGGTGTTCAATATCATCCTCGATGAACGATCCAAGCTTTTATAAAACTGCTCAATCTGCACACACGCGGGCAATCCATGGCTCGGGCATCTTCTGAGTAATTCCTTGAAACGCTCCCAAGCTTCTTGAGCTTCTTCATTCTCCTTTTGTCCAAAAGACACAATGTCTTCTCTAAGGTCTGCATTCCTGGTCAAAGTGTGGTACTTTGCCAAAAATTTCTCCGTCAGTTCCGCCCACGTGGTGATAGAATTTGGTTCTAGCGCGTTTAGCCAAGTCCTTGCACCGTCCCTGAGAGAAAAAGGAAACATTTTTAGTCTTAGCGCATCCTCATAGACACCAGGAAGTTGAAATGCATTAGCTATTTCAATAAAAGATTTGAGATGGGAGTAAGGATCTTCGTTAGTCAATCTTCCGAACTGGCCCATCGTCTGCAACATCTGGAACATGACTGGCTTAAGCTCGAACTGTACGGTCTGAGGTAATGGATTACTTATCCCTGAATTTAAGTTGTGGAACGCAAGAATGACATAGTTCCGCTTGGCTACATCTCAGTTATCTCCGCTAGAAGGATCGGATTAGGCACTTCTCCAGCTCGGTTTGCTACTCCTTCACCTGCCATATCTCCGTTCACAGGTGGATATTGTGGAGGTGGACGATCTTGTGAATTTCTATTCATCTCGATGGTCTCTTATTTAACTTCTACTTCTTCAGCTTCTTTCTCTTTCTGATTTTCTATTTCTTTTCTCAACCTCTGCTCACGCCTTATCCTCTTAACGATTATTTCCATCTTTGGATCAAAGGTCAACCAACCAGACCCTGTGCTCATACACAACCTATGCTCATACACAACTCCCTTAAAGGTTAGATATAACAATTAAGTCCAATGATAGAGGTATGCAACAATTACACATGAAACAATTCACTTGAAAAGAGTATGATTTTGAAAAATAAGTACCCAGCAACGGCGCCAAAAATTTGTTGGGACTTTCTCTACCTTTGAAAAGATTAGTGTTAGGGTTGACTTTTTACTGCAGAAACATGTCGGTAAGCCTGTTTGACCATGATTTTGACCCCTTTCCCATCATTATTTGCCAAAAAGTTACATATTCTTAATGTAGAACATGCATTGAACATTTCTTCATAAAAGTCAAACTATGGTACTTTAAGAAAAATATAAGAAAATGCGGTCAAAGTCGGAAGAAAATAACAATTTGCTGTTTTTGGAAGAATTGCGCCTGACGCAATTTTAAAGGACAACTTTGGCAAAACGTGCGTTTTGATTAATGAGGGGCAAAGAGAACATTTCCCATGTGTTTGAATCAAAGTATAACCATGAGTCTAAGTCAAATGGGAGTGGTTAGGTGTATCTCAACTTATTTCGACCTAAAAAGGTGGGAAGTTCAACAACTCCAATGGCCTATATAAGAAAGTCATCCCTCCAGCAGCAAATCATCCCTTCCAAGCTCGTTTTCAGCTTCATTTACTCTCTCCTTTGTTATAGCACTCGTTCGTATGCTTTGGATTCAAGTTTTAGTTGTTATTTCCTTGTATTTTCATACTTTTGCTTACCATATTGCCTTTAATTCAAGTTCTATCTTTTTCTCTGCATTTATTTTGTTCTTCTTAAGTTCTTTAGCAAGTTTACACTCCTCTCACGCTCGAGAGAGAAGAGGGTCAAGCTAGAACTCATTGTACGACTTGTTTATTTGTTTTAATTTAATGAAAAATATTGCCTTTATGTTTTCGTGCATTTTATTTCATTTAAAAATGTTCTAAATTAGTTATCAACCTCTTTGTGGAATGCCTTAGTCAAAATGATTTGATTTTCAACACGCTCGGGATTTGTCCAGAATTGCACCTGGCACTTTTTTGGGTTGGTTTCTAAAAACTTCTCTTTACGTCTTTTTTCCATTTGGCCAGTGGGAACTTGATTTATACATGAAAGTCCAACCCTAAGAAGGGTGAGTTAGGTAAAATAATAGGAAATCAATATGGGATGTGACTTAGACATAAGAGCATAAAATATGGTCCTAGACGTAGAACCTCTAACCCATAAAGCAAATGAGTTAATAAATATTCTAATAGGATTGTAATCACATATAGACATATGATTGTAGGTTACCCTAGCCTCTACAACAACCAGAAGCAATAGCGAAAGAGTAGAACTCGGTTTCCCTAGAAAAGCTAGGATTGCCCCAGGTGTATTTTGACAACAAAGTGTGTTTTCCATGTTTTGCATCAAAACTAAGGTAAGAAGCAAAAATGTTGAGTTTTATTAAATTGGTTGATAGTTAAAACGCCAAACAGCAACATTGCATCACTATTTTCTTCATAAACCACAATTGCATATTTGAACCATTCACTTCTTAAAAACTGTTTTGAAAGCAACAAGTCGCTGATGATTCGACCTTTGATTACTTCCGAGTATTACTTGTGACCGTGTACGCTTGTACGAGTTTCTAATCTTCTGAAGGTAGAGAAAAGTCCCAACAAGTTTTTGGTGCCGTTGTTGGGGACTTATTTTTCAAAATCATATTCTTTTCAAGTGAATTATTTCATGTGTGATTTTTGCATAACTCTGTCATTCGACATAATTGTTATATCTAACCTTTAACGGAGTTGTGTGTGAGCACAGAGTTTGGTTGGTTGACCTTTGATCTAGAGATTGAAAGAACCCTTAAGAGGATAAGGTGTGAGTAGAGGTTGAGAAAAGAATGAGAAAATAAGAAAGAGAAAGAAGCTGGAAAAGTAGAAGTTGAAGAAGAGATTCGAGATGAACAGAAATCCACAAGATCCTCGACCTCCACAAAATCCACCTGTGAACGGAGATATGGTGGATGAAGGAGTCGCAAACCGAGCCGGAGAAGTGCCTAATCCGATCCTTTTAGCTCGCAACCGAGATGTAGCCATGCGAAACTATGTCACTCATGCGTTCCATAACTTAAATTCAGGGATAAGTAATCCTTTACCTCAAGTCGCACAGCTCGAGCTTAAGCCAGTCATGTTCCAGATGTTGCAGATGATGGGTTAGTTCGAAGGATTGACTAACGAAGATCCTTACTCCCATCTCAAATCATTTATAGAAATAGCTAATGCATTTCAACTTCCTGGTGTATCTGAAGATGCACTAAGACTAAAAATGTTTCCTTTTTCTCTCAGAGACGGTGTAAGGACCTGGCTAAACGTGCTAGAACCAAATTGTATCACCACGTGGGTGGAACTAATGAAGAATGTTTTTGCAAAGTACCACACTTTGACCAGGAACGCAGACCTTCGAGAAGACATTGTGTCTTTTCGACAAAAGGAGAACAAAGCAGTTCAAGAAGCTTGGGAACATGTCAAGGAGTTACTCAGAAGATGCCTGAGCCATGGATTGGCTGCATGTGTGCAGATTGAGTAGTTTTATAGAGGATTGGATCGTTCATCGAGGATGATGTTGAACACCACAGCCAATGGCTCATTGTTAGAGAAGTCAGTTAATGAGATTGTTGATATTTTAAACAAGATGACAGAAATTAACAACCAAGGAGAAATAGGAAGGTCAATTCCAAAGAAGCAAGCATCAACCAGAATCTTTGAGTTAGACACAGTAGCCTTAATGCAAGCTCAAATGGCGGCTATGAACCAGATGTTGAAACAAATAACAATGTAGAAGAAGACTAAATCCGCCACTTCAGCGGTGATGCTTGAATCCTCTCCAGTTTTACAAATTTCATACGCATCTTGTGTTTATTGTGGTGATAACCACTTGTATGAGAACTGTCCAGCTAATCCAGCGTTTGTTTTCTATGTAGATCAAGGTGCCCAGCGGAATTTCAATTGATATTCGAATACTTACAACCCGGTTGGAGGTACCATCCAAACTCTTATTGGAGTAACCAAGAAGTAGCAAGTAGCAGCGTGCAAGCACCCGCTCAACAATACAAGCAAAACTACACCCCTCCTGGTTTTCCTATGCAACCAACGTTACTGCCACAACAATACAATCAACAAAGAGCTCAAAATAAAACTCAGCAAAGTGGTAGCAATGCAAGTTTGGAGGCCATGATGAAAGAAATCATAACAAGAACTGATGCCGCAATAAGAAGCTTGGAGATGCAAGTGGGGCAGATAGCGAATGACCAAAAATCTAGACCACAAGATACCTTGCCAGGACACACGGAGAATCCGAAGCGAGATCGTGAGGGTAAGGAGCAGTGTAAGGCAGTCATCACAAGAAACAGATTAAGTTATGATGGACCCTCACTTCCAGATGAAGGAACCGATGCAGTTACGCTTGTTCCTACATCCACCTCCACTCCACAACCAGAAGAGAAAGCAGAATCTGTAAGTTCAGAAGAGAAAGGTAAGAGGGCAGACAAAAGTAAGCAAGTAGTGCCTTGCATTACTCCGCAAGTAGGTAACTTTAAGATTCCTCTACCTTTCCCCCAAAGACTGATTAAGAAATATCAGGATAGTCATTTTTAGAAGTTCTTTGAGATTCTAAAACAGTTGCATATAAATATATCTCTCATAGATGCCTTAGAGTAAATTCCTAACTATACTAAGTTTTTGAAAGATATCATATTTAGGGGTAAGAAGTTATGGGAACATGAGATGGTAGCCCTAACAAAGTGTAGTAGTGATGCTCTAGGGAATCCATTACCTGTTAAGTGTAAGGACCCAGGTAGTTTTACTATCCCTTGCTCGATAGGTGGTGAGAATCTAGGGAGAGCATTGTGTGACTTAGGAGCAAGCATTAATCATATGCCCCTTTATGTCTTTAAAGAGTTAAATATAGGAGAAGCTCGTCCCACTACTGTCACTTTACAGCTAGTTGATCGGTCCATAAAGAAACCGGAAGGGAAAATAGAAGATGTGCTTGTTAATGTTGATAAGTTTTATTTTCCCGACCATTTTATAATTTTGGACTGTGAAGCAGATCTTGAGGGCTGCTCTGCAATTGGGGCAATCATGGAGTAACTCTAAGAGATGATTGTGGAAAACTTAGAATTAGATTTGGAGGCCGCAGAAAAGGAAGCGAAAATTACGTCTGGCGCAATATTGCCACAATATGGGCACTTCGAGTTGTTGCAGCCGACAATAGCCGATTTGAAAGCCTTGCTTCTATCATTGAACCTCCAAAATTGGAGAAGAAACCCCTACGTTCTCATTTAAAATATGCTTATTGACTGAGGTTATGCTGAACGCACGCACTAAGCGTGGTAACAATTCTATAGATGCAAGCGCACACCTGTCAGAGTAATATAAAATGGATGGAGTATCCAAGTATCGATCCTCAAGGACTTCTAAATAATTTCCAAACTCTAAAGTTTTAATGAATAGTGAACGTTGAAATGAGTGATTYTTGTAAAATGGGAAGTKGTMACAAATAATGRTWTTGGATTTGGGATTTGGTCTTATAATGGTAAAACCTAGCCCGAATTACTTCAAGTTAGCCAACAAAGAATCAAGGATAYGCTAAGGACRATATGCATTTTACTTTAKGAACCAAMGACTACGMTTTTCACTTGACTTATGTCTAAGCAAGTTCAAAGTCCTAAGACATTCCCTAATATGTCTATTATGAGAGATATCTTAGTTTTAGGATGGAAATAGTCGNTTTCACTTGACTTATGTCTAAGCAAGTTCAAAGTCCTAAGACATTCCCTAATATGTCTATTATGAGAGATATCTTAGTTTTAGGATGGAAATAGTCGCAACCTCGGGTTAAGGTCCTGTGTCTAGGCTACTTAACCGGAACCCTTATGTCTAAGGCGCTTCTCTCCTCGGTTTAACCACTCAACAATACAAATAAGCAACCTTTTCAGTATTGACTTGTTAAGACTTACAGTGGCCTTCTCTAAATCCTAACTTTTTGGGAAAACATGTTGAGCAATGAGTGGAAAGCAAAAACACTACTTAGCAACCCTTTTTAGAAATAAAAGGCTAACTATCCATAACCGGGCTAGAGACGGGAATTTAGAAGGACATATTGAAGAAAATACAGCAAGTAAAATGGTTAAAATTGAAATGCATGTGTGAAAAACAAAAGTTAACTAATGGAGAGTTTTGCTCGGGATTGAGAGCTTCGCCCTTCTCTTTCAGGCAAGGGGGAGTGTCACGTGCTATTTCCTCCAAAAACACAATTATCTTAACTAAAAATAAAGTAAAGGCAAAGTAAAGATAAGCTAAGTGCTGGATTTTTATAAATTTGAATAGGTAGAAAATAACTAAGTAACAACGGAAACAAAACAAAGCTCAATAAAGGAATGTAAAGTGCTCGGGATTTAAAAACTAAAAGCAACTAATGAAAGCAACTCAAAAGTACTTAGAAAGCAACAAAGAAACACTAAGAATGATCAAGAGAAGGAAGCAAGGCTTGATGAATTTGGTGGAGAAGCTGCTGGAATTTATAGTTGTGCAGAATTGGTTAGGTAGGTCCTAAAACGCTGGTGGATCACCCATTTCCAACTCCTTTGATTGACCAAATCATGCTCAAACTGACAGTGGAACACTTCTTCTACACGTATGCATCGGTTGGAACCACCAAAACGCATTTCATTTAGGGCAAAGTTGGAAGAAAACCAGGATTTCTGCAGCCTACCAGGCGCCTGGCGCCTCCAATGAAGGTTTTTCCATCTTTTTGCTTCTTTTGATTAATTTGCACTCCCAAATGGTCCTAAAATGTCATAAATACAATATAAGCCAACCACAAACCATCATATATGAATTTTGCATGAATTGGAACTCAAACGACCGAGAAAAAGTCTGAAACAAAATTAAAACATAGTAAAAACAGCATCTAAAACCTTCTTTTTACGCATGTAAACAAGCATAATCACTTATTTAGGTTTAAACGATACTTTGCTGGTTATCATTTCTTCATATTTGTCTAATGAACATGAATATTTGCTTTTGTAGGTTTTATATAACTACAAGAGGGCTATTGGATGGACAATAGCTGACATAAGAGGAATTAGTCCAACTTTTTGCATGCACAAAATCATCCTAGAAGAGGGAGCCACCAATTCTATCGAGAGCATAAGAAGGCTCAACCCTAAAATGAAAGAGGTGGTCAGATAGCAACTAGGTTAGCCCGGTTCAATGCGTTCCCAAGAAGGGTGGTATGATGGTGATAACTAACAATAACAACGAGTTGATCCCGATAAGAACGGTGACTGGTAGGAGAGTGTGTATGGACTATCGTCACCTAAATAAGGTAACTCAAAAAGACCATTTTCCACTTCCTCTTATTAACTAGATGCTCGATCGTCTTGCAGGGAATGAGTGCTATTGCTTCACAGACGGGTATTCTGGTTACAATAAGATTACAATAGCTCTAGAGGACCAAGAAAAGACTACGTTCACGTGTCCCTACGGGACATTTTTGTTCCGGAGGATGCCGTTCGGTCTTTGTAATGCTCCCGCCACCTTCCAAAGATTCATGACCGCTATTTTTTCTGATATGGTAGAAAGCACGGTAGAGATATTCATGGATGATTTTTCTTTTTTTAGTGAGTCGTTTGATGTTTGTTTAGAGAATTTAGAGAATGGTTTAAAAAGGTGTAAAGAGACTGACCTTGTTCTTAATTTGGAGAAGTGTCATTTTATGGTAGGTGAAGGTATAGTCTTAGGCCACAAAATTTTAGGAAAAGGAATTGAGGTCATAGGGCGAAGATAGATTTGATTGCCAAACTACCCCCTCCTACTACTGTAAAAAGTGTTAGAAGTTTCTTAGGACACGCGGGTTTCTATTACCGTTTTATAAAATTTTGCAAAAATTTCTAAACCTTTGTGTTAGTTGTTGGAAGTGGATCAACCCTTTGTTTTTTATGAATATTGTTTGAAAGCTTTTGAGACACTTAAATATGCACTTAGCTGGACACCTATCATAATTGAACCAGATTGGAACTTGCCATTTGAACTAATGTGTGATGCAAGTGATTTTGCTGTAGTTGCGATGTTGAGTTAGCGAAAAGGTAATGTTCTTCATCTTATTTATTATGCAAGTAAAACTTTGAATAGTAGTCAGTTAAACTACACTGTGATTGAGAAATAGCTTTTAGCTGTTGTTTTCGCATTTGATAAATTTTGTTCTTATTTGACTAGGACTAAAGTGATAGATTTTACAGATCATTCTACGCTAAAATACTTGTTTGCTAAAAAATAAGCTAAGGCTAGGTTAATTAGATGAATAATATTGCTACAAGAGTTCGACTTAGAGATAAAAGATAGAAAAGGAACAGAAACCCAGGTAGCAGATCATTTATCTAGGCTAGAGTCTTCTTTGCAGCATGATGGTTGTGAAATTAAAGAACATCTTGTGGATGAGCATCTTTTAGCTATTTCGGAAGTTTCTTGTTATGCTGATCATGCGAACTATTTGGTTAGCAATATAATTCCTAATGATTTGAGTAAGCACCAGATAAAGAAGTTCTTTCATGATGTTAGGTTTTATAGATGAGATGAACCTTTCTTGTTTAAACTAGGACCTGACAATATTCTTCGCAGGTGTGTTGCTGAGCATGAACAAAATGAGATTCTGGAGGCGTGCCACAAATCGCCATATGGTGGACATTTTGCTTGATGTAAAACTGCAATAAAGGTCCTCCAAAGTGGTTTCTTTTGGCCGTGGCTATTTCGAGATGCTCATATATTCGCTCAAGGTTGTGACCACTGTCAAAGATCAGGTAACTTGACAAGGAAACACGAGATGCCCTTAAACCCAATATTGTAAGTTGATGTAACGCCCGAGGAATTTCACCATTTCCAAACAGGGACCGTTACTAAAACTACCTAAAATTTTCACCTAAACAAGAGAATTATCTTCACAACAAAACTAAGCAATAAAGCTACCACGCTTCTCCTGCGCTACTCTAATTTTCAACACTCACGAGAGCTTGAACAATTAGAACACTAAAAATTTAAGAGAAACTCACATCCTATACGGATAGACCATTTAATACCGACTTCACAATAACCAAACCCTTCAAGGAAACCTTTACTAACTATAAACCATCCACTAAATGAATATTAACATCTCGAATGGCAATGGAGCAAAAACTAAATCATGTACGATCAAGTTAAACAAATGTAGTCATAAATATCCTAATTAGGTTACAATCCCGTAGTTCAAGAAGCTAATGAAATTAATGCTCTAAAAAGAATAATGAATCGGCAACCTTACAACATCCTTTAGACAATAAAACTAAACCAAACCAACCACTAACAACTCAACTACAAGATTAAATAGCCACAACTATCCTAACTAAAGGAAATTAAATGCACGCAGCATGGCTAATGGTCTTTCCGATCAAGCCTCATCCTCGCCATCACCATCCCAAGAGCTAGCTCGATACCTGCAAACTGGAGGGGGAAAAAGAGGGATGAGTACAACCACAGTACTCAGTAAGCAGCCCTTATCCGAACGGTCACGCACAAACGGCATACTTATCAAGAAACAACGTGTCATGCTTATTAAAGGATCAACACACACACATCATGCTCAACCAAATCTTGAAACATTCATAGTCATGCTTTTCATCACATTATGCATCCAAACATAGACACATTCTATAAAATTCGGTGACAACCACTACCAGGAACACATTAACTACCAATCTCTAGTCTCCCTAACCTCTCGAGTACCTCTACGCTTATCACAGCTATCCTAGCCTCCCACAGTTAACTCCTTCGACTAGAGTCGGCCCCTAACCATTTTTACCCAGAGCCCCGACACTGCTGCATCGGCCATCGACCATTTATACCCGAGGCCCCGACGACTTCACCATCTATTGGCCCTTGACCATTTATACCCAAGGCCCCAATAGTATTCCTTTCAAAAGACTCCTCGCATCGACCCTCGACCATTTATACCCGAGGCCTCGACACTCATCCTTATCCAAAATTGGTGTATCGACCCTCGACCGTTTTTACCCGAGGCCTCGATACCCAATTAGTGGCGTATCAGCCCCCGACCATTTATACCCGAGGCCCTGATACCCACCCATTCACTTTCTCCAAGAATCCAACTCTCACCAAAGTCTTACTATATATTTTCTTAAGCCACTACCCCTGCATCTTTCAACTCACAAATACAATCCAGCATGCTTCCACAACATAGAAAACTTTCTAATAATGAGATAATAACCCAATCATGCTTAATATCCAACATCATTATTCAACAAGCATTACTAAGTATAATAACTCACAAAACCCGCCGAACAAACATTACCACAGCAATACTCAACAGTTTAGCAAAGCAGAAATCTCACCATTTTCATCGACAAATATCCAACACTACTCCAAGTATTTCGACCAACACAACGAGAATTATTTAGCACAATGACGTAAAAAATTAGCATTAAATGCCACAAAACCAGCACATTAGAATCCATTTAGCATACATTAACGCATGCACACGCCCCTTGTCTACTTACTTTGTTATGTCCCAAAACTCTTACAAGAGTCCTACTTGCTAGTACGCCATGCCTCATGCATCAACAATCTCATAACAGTCCAATATGCAATACACCAAAATGATCATATGTAAAAGCCAATCAAT
>NW_019104832.1:116340-138337 GCF_001995035.1 Momordica charantia | reverse complement strand
CTGGAGCAGGCGGCTGCTTCTTTCCCTTTGTAGCTTTTCTTCCTCTATTTGCAGCAGGTTTCTTTTTAGGCGGGGAAGAGATTTCTCTTTCTGGGGCGGTGCTTTCGGGTAACGGGTTGGGTTGGGGTCGGGTTTTCGCTCGAACCGGCTCTGACGACTTTTTCGGTGAAGGAGACGATGTCAGATCTTCGAGGGATGGCTTTCTTACCTTTCTTTGCTTTCGCTTTAACTCGAGGCATGCTGGGATGACGAGGCTAACAGTTTTTCAATGCTGCAGGGAACCTAAGGTTAAGGGAAAGCGACTAAATAAAGGGAAACGAAGGAAAAGGAAGGGTAGGGAATGGTGCTAGCGCAAAATTAGGGCTCCAAACTTCTAATACTAATCTTCTCCTTCATATTTTCTTAAATAGACTCGGCGGCCTGGTCCTCATTAATGCGCAGAAAGATGGCCAACTACCCCCTTTTCTCTTAAAAATTTCGAAAGAAAAAAATTCCCTCCCTTTTTATCTTTCCTAGAAAAACGCCCTGCTTTTCTTTGTTTTTTCTTTTTTTTTAAACGTGGGAGAGGAATGTCTAAAATAATTCAGTTTTATAACTTTTGACCCACGATTTCCTTTCTGACAGATTTTCTACTGTAGTCACTAATTGCTTTTCTCTCTCCTTAACTGTTTTTCCCCTTTTTTTAAAATTCCATCTTTATTTTCATATCCTTGATTTATGCTCGAGCATCGACGAGGTTGACCACACTTTCTTAACTTCCCCCAACTCTGTTTTAGCGATTATGGCAATGAACTGGTAGAGTCTTTCCCTTGCCTGAAACAAAAAAAAAAACAACAAAACACAAGAATTGCTTCTAATTAAAATCTTCCTACTAACACTAAGAAATTTAAACTGAATTAACAAGAATTAAACTACAGAGAGAGAAGAAATAAAGGATTCTTCCCCTTTTATTCTATCTTGGTAACCCCTTATGTTGACCTCAGCTGGTGGGAATCCATCTTCCTCACCACTTCTCCTCCCCAGTATTGCTTGAATCTTTGTCTGTTCACTGTGAATTCCCTTCCCGTGTCATCTTCTCTGACGGTTATAGCTCCATAAGGACATACCTTCACCATTGTGAATGGTCCTGACCACCTTGATTTCAACTTTCCATGAAACAACTTTAGCCTTGAGTTGAATAACAACACCTTTTGTCCCTCCTCAAACGTTTTTGGATTTATTCTTCTATCATGCCACACTTTGGTCTTTTCTTTGTAAACCTTTGCGTTCTCGTAAGCTTCTTTTCTGAATTCATCTAACTCTAGTAGCTGAAATCTTCTCGCTTCTCCTACAGCTGTTAGATCCATATTCAACCTTTTCACAGCCCAAAATGCCTTGTGTTCCAGCACAAGTGGGAGATGACATGCCTTCCCAAAGACTAGTTTATAAGAGGATGTTCCTATTGGAGTTTTGTAGGCAGTCCTATATGCCCACAATGCATCGTCCAACTTGTAAGACCAATCTTTTCTACTTATATGCACTACTTTCTCCAAAATCCCCTTAATTTCTCTGTTTGATACCTCTGCTTGCCAGTTCGTCTGAGGGTGGTATGCAGTGGACACCCTATGCTTGATATTGTATTTCGCTAACAAGGAACTCATGAGTTTGTTAACAAAATGGGACCCCTCGTCACTTATAACTGCCTTAGGGGTTCCAAATCTGGTGAATATGTTCTTGTGTAGGAACTTCAAGACTGTTTTTGCATCGCATGTCCGCAAGCTATTGCTTCCACCCATTTAGAAACATAATCCACTGCCAACAGGATGTAGAGGTTACCATTTGATGGAGGGAAAGGTCCCATGAAATCTATCCCCCAAACATAAAAGAGTTCTACCTCAAGGATAAAATTCAAAGGCATTTCTGACTTGTTTGAGACGTTTCCCACTCTCTGGCATTTGTCACAGTTCCTTGCATATGAGTGTGAATCTTGGAAGACAGTTGACCAATAGTAGCCACTTTGGAAGATTTTGGCTGCAGTTCGCTGTCCTCCAAAATGTCCACCATAAGGGGCGGAGTGACAATGCTCCAGTACTATGGATGCTTCAGCCCTGTCAACACATCTGCACATAATTTGATCCTTGCATAGTTTGTATAGATAAGGATCATCCCAATAGTAAAACTTACTGTCATTGATGAATCTTTTAAGTTGTTGCCTTTTCATGTCTGATGGCAAAATTCTACTAGCTACATAATTGGTCATATCAATAAACCATGGGGTCCAAGTCTTTTCTCTGTTCTGTCACCTCTAGCAACTGCTCATCAGGGAATGCATCTCTGATCGCTTCTTGTTGTCCTTTCACTGCTCCCTCTAGCTCTATTCTCGATAAATGGTTTGCTACTTGGTTCTCTTATCCTTTTTTATCTCTAATCTCTAGATCAAATTCTTGTAACAACAACACCCATCGAATCAGCCTCGGCTTGGCATCCTTTTAGGATAGCAAATACTTGATGGTTGCATGGTCGGTGTATACCACGACCTTCGTTCCAATGAGGTAGGCTCTGAATTTTTCAAACGCAAAGACCACCGCTAACAACTCTTTCCCAGTGGTGGTGTAATTGAGTTGAGCCTCCACCAATGTTCGGCTGGCATAGTAGATTGGGTGAATTAGCTTTCCATTCCTTTGACCCAACACAGCTCCTACCGCGTAATCACTATCACACATGACTTCGAATGGTTCCTTCGAATTTGGTGCAGTCATTATGGGGGTCTCAATGAGGGTTGTTTTCAATTTGGTAAAGGCCTGCAAACAGTCAGAAAAAAAGTTAAAAATGCGCTAACTTTCTAAAAAGCAGCATAGAGGCTTAGAGATTTTAGAAAAATCCTTGATGAATCTCCTGTAGAACCCTGCATGTCCAAGGAAACTTCTAATGCCTTTGACTGAGGAGGGGGGTGGCAGCTTCTCTATAACTTCAATCTTAGCGCGATCGACCTCTATGCCTTTCTTGGATACCTGATGGCCCAACACTATCCCTTCCTTCACCATAAAATGACATTTCTCCCAGTTGAGCACTAAATTGGTGTCTTCACACCTCCTAAACACTTGCTCCAAGTTGCTCAGACACTCGCTAAAATCCTTTCCAAAGACTGAGAAGTCATCCATGAAGACCTTAACCACAATCTCTATTAAGTCTGAGAAGATTGCCATCATACATCGCTGGAATGTTGCTGGAGCATTACACAGTCCAAAGGGCATTCTTCTAAATGCAAATGTACCATATGGACAAGTGAATGTAGTCTTTTGCTGGTATTGAGGATCGATGGTAATTTGGTTGTAGCCATGTATCCATCCAAGAAACAGTAGTATTCTTGCCCAGCTAGCCTATCTAACATCTGATCAATGAATGGCAATGGAAAATGGTCCTTCTTAGTTTCCTTGTTCAACTTCCTATAATCCATACAAATGCACCAACCTGTTATGGTTCTTGTGGGAATCAGTTCATTGTTGTCATTTGGCACTACTGTGATCCCTCTCTTCTTGGGGTACATATTGGACTGTACTCACCCAATCACTGTCGGCTATTGGGTAAATTATCCCAGCATCAAGCCATTTGATGATTTCCTTCTTGACAACTTCCTTCATGGTATGGTTCAACCTCCTCTGGTGTTCAATCGAGTTCTTATATATCTCTTCTAGATTGATCTTATGCATGCAGTAACTTGGACTAATTCCTTTTATATCAGCTAGAGTCCAGCCAATGGCCTTCTTGTGATTCCTCAACATCTCTATTAACCGACACTCTTTTTCTTCGACTAAGTCTGCTGCAATGATGACTGGCAGTGTTTCTTCTTCTCCCAGATAAGCATACTTGAGGTGTGATGGTAGGACTTTCAACTCTACTTTGAGGGCATTCACCACAGATGGCTGCAGTGGTGCTTGCACCCTATCCTTCAATTCCAGCGGTTCAAATGTCTTCTTAGATTCTATCACATTCAGGTTCATGCAACTGGCCTTGGATCAACTTGGCCTCCTTGTCTCCTGCATTGAGAATTCTTATTAGCTCGTCCTCCAGTTGGTTCAACAACTCTTCCATTTGTATTTCATCACTCATCAAATCATCTGCAATCCTTAACAAAGAACATTCTTCCACATCAGTAGGTATTTAATGGAGTTAAAAATAGAGAATGTCACCTGCTGGTCATTAACTCTCATAGTGAGCTCTCCATTGTGTACATCAATCAATGCTCTCCCCATGGATAAAAATGGTCTTCCCAAAATGATTGAGATTTCCTTGTCAGCTTCGTAATCCAGTATGATGAAATCTATCTCACTCCTAAGGATGTGAGATAGATCGCATTGGATTTGAGGTAAAAACTTAGAAAGTAAAGTAGTAATACTCAACTCTGTTTCGACAGAATCGAACCTGCTTTGTTGCATTGATTGACAGGAGCTGCCTTTCTCTCTTCTCGCATTGGCATTCTCCACACCAGCTGGAGAAATCTTTCTGGTATTTCTTCAACTCTCTGAACACAAAACTACAACAAAATAGGCCAAACAAAGTGAGGAAAAAAGGAATTCAACCGAGCAGGATAGTCATCTGTAATATACATAATAAGGCTACTTTTGCCATGGCATATGTACTTCCAGTTCATGTTTGGAAGTAACATAAAATGTTTTAGAGTACATTATAAGGCTATATTTTTAAGAGGATGTAACTGAACAACGACATGATTTGTTTGTTATTTGACACTTTTTGCCAAAGTACTTTTACTAAAAAAGAAACAATAAAAATTCACTTCGTCTAGTGTAAGCTAATTCTTGATCCTAAGCAGTTTTCTGCTTGATAACAACCCAAACGCTGGATGGCATGTACAAGTGCAATGCAATAGCAATACCCAACCTTTGTTAAGGATCTCCATTGTATACCTCGTCAGCATGAGGTGTTGGTTGTTCACAAGCTTTGTTAAGGATCTCACATTGATAAGATAAGAGACCTAACAAGTGTTTATGATAAACATTGACTAGTCCTCTCATTACCAATTGGTTTTGAGATAGAATCCCCATGAATATTAATAAGCTTGATGAAGGTTTTCACTCTGGACAGCCTTTGAGCCGGCGAATCGACGTTGGAGAACAACAGTTGCCTTATTGAACTTGATAATTTTGACCACTTCTAGCTACTATCATGAAAATGTTCTCCTCAGCCAGTCTACAAAGACACCTCAAACAAATACGAGATCACGAAATCAAGGACGGAAAAACTAAGAACGAAAGGAATTAAAATCAGTAAAAACAAACGAGAATAATGATATTGACAACAATAGAAACAATTCAAATTAGAAAAACAAAATGGAGAAGAATCCGAATTCGACAAGTGGTTCAAGGAACAAAAAGTCGAAAAGGATGATAACTTTAACGAAGAAGAAACCAAAATTGACGAGTTTCGAAGAAGTCGTTTAAAGAAGATTGATGATACAAAAAAGAGGGCGAATAAGGCAAACGAATTCCCGAAGAAGGCCAACTAAACGTGAGAGTAAATTTGGAATAAGCAAAAATTTGAAAATAAGAATCCAAATATTTTGACATATTTACGAAATTATGATGTTGGAAAAAATGCAAAAAGAAAAGAGAATTAGCAACCCATTATAAATAGGGAAATTGTATTGGGGAGCAAAATCATTTTGTCTATTTAAGGAAATGTCAACGACTTTTTAAAACTATAAATATTGCAAAATAATGAGAATTATTTATTTCGAAATCCAACAAACGAGCTTGCATAATTTGCTATTGCAAAAAACCCTCAAAAGGTATTTTTCCCTCCCCTTCCATTCCATTCAATTATATTCCAAGTTATATAGGAATTCAGTTGGATCCAGAACATTGATGAGTTTGACTATTCCAATGAGTAATGGTATTGTCTTTATCTAATAATATTATAGCAATGTACAAGAGAAACCCATCAACAAACTCCCTAGTTTCTTAAGGTCCCTTTTTATAGTAAAAAATAATAAAAAAATTCATTCAAAATGTTAAAGTGGCCAATCAATACAAATGTATCATAGTTGGTAAATCACGAGTATATCAATTACCTATCACACACATATCACTACTATATCAATGCTAAATCAATGGTAAATCATATAGTAGATATATATCAGTGGTAAATCTCGTAACATAAGTTATATCAATAGATCGACCAATGATAATTAAAAAAAATTATATTGATAAATATCATAGTTATATTAAAAATAAATCAGTTGTATATTAGATGTTTTTCAAATATATTTCAAACATTATCAGGGCTATACGAGGGGTAATTCAATCAATAGTAAATCATATAATTATTAGAAGTTATATCCGTAGATATCATGGTTATATCAGTAACTCTATATTTCATTTTCTTTGTTTGCAACCTTGTTTTCATCTGATAAAATTAGTGGATGTATTGGTATTATATAACACATAAATATCATAGTTATATCAGTAGATATCACGGTTATATTAGCAATATATCAGTGGTAAATCAGAGACATATCAAGTATATATCAGTTGTAAATTATATAGTCATACAATAAATTATATCAATAGATATCATAGTTATATCAGTTAACATCAATCGTATATTACTGAGATATTAGTGGTAAACTAGAGTTATATCAAGTATATATCTGACATATATTAGTGCTATATCAGTTGTAAATCAATTATATCAGGAGTTATATCAGTAGATACATAGTTATATCGGAAGTAAATCAGTTGATATCAGTGGTACATTAGTGGTATATCAAACATATATCAAGTACATATTATACCTATATTAGTATTATACTAGTAGTAAATCAATAAATGGTAAATTGTATAATCATACAAGAAGTTATATGAGTAAATATCTTAGTTATATCAATGATATATCAATTGTATATCAATGAGATATAAGTGACATATCAAATATATATCGGACATATATATTAGTAGAAATCTGAGGGGAAATAAATCCAACGTCTCACAAGACTGGTTTATTGGGTTTCCGTATTTTTTGGGCTAATTAAAGGTAAATCTGAGATTTTTCAAGTTGGGCTACCTTGGTTTTTTTTTTTTTGAGAAAAATTGTTATATTTAAAAATTCCAAATGTGGATGCTAATTTTGTTACTTCACCTAATCTTTTTGTCATTATTGCAATAGACCCTTATAAATATATCCTTTTAAAATATTTCATTAGGATTTATAACTATTTTTTAATTATTTACAATTCTTAATAATTTTGAACTTTAACAGTAAGGATTAAGATATCAAAATCCAATAAACATGTTATCAACATTCGGAATTATAACGTCATTGTCACATGACTGTTTATTTGACTATCAACCATGGACCACCCAAACTCATAATTATTACATCACATCTCAAATTACCTATTTTTAAACCATTTAAAATTATTTGAAGGGTAAATTGATTTGATGTGACAAGTCTAGTAAATCATGGGTGACTCATTTAATTTTGGAATCAATCAATTCTATAAATATCTACGTTATTTTATAGCAATATGACATAATTTGTATTTTCCGACACCAAATATTGTAGAGTCAAGTAGTTGTTCCGTGAAATTAGTCGAGGTGACTCGGATACTCACATATATATATATATAAAAAAAGTTATTTGAAGTTTAACATGGTATATAAAAGATAAATTTTTGTTAGGTAGTAAATGGAAGCAACTGTACATCATTTATTTGTTACTATATTAGCAGCATTATCTCTAAGTAGATGCTTGTAACGAAATTATAAGGCTTTCTACACTGAAGCCAACGAATTTCTAAAATTATTTTCCTAGTTATCAATAGTATTTTTCCTCACTCCTTTGACATTTAGAGCATTTAATAGTTGTTCGTAATTGTTTATTTATATGCGCAGATCTCATAAATGAACATTCACCAACAGTAAATAATATTTAATTAAAATCTACATATGAATCTAAATAGGATTGATGAATAAGGATAACACACGATCTTTGCTTTCATGATCTTCAACAGTGTGCCCGTCTCTATGTTGGTATACTGTGTGAGCAATTCTCGCAAGATTTGAGGCAATTTCAAAGAAAGTTTGAGAAAAGTATGATGAAGAATTCGAACTGTGTAATCGGTTCATTCTCTTCCATGATTCGATAATCAAACCTTTTATATGCGTCCGTGCTTCATGTTCGGAGGCACCCGTGTCGTTCATGTAACATTGGAGTGATTTTGCAACCTCACCTCTCTTTGCTTCATCCTATGATTTTGAGAAAAAAGTATAATCATTAGTGATTATTCCCCAATGCGTAAACACAAGTAATGAAATTAATATACCGATGATGAAGCCAAGTCATTGGAAAGGCGAAAAATCATGGACGAATATCGAATAATATCAGGATAGTCTTCCAAGCCTTCCAAATCCTCCTTTGTTATTGACTTTGTGACAAAAACATAAGCGTGAACTAGAAGAAGAGGTCCCGATACTGAAATCCAAGCATTTTCTAAATACTCTTCCAACGTTGGTTTACAATCGGTGTAGTACCACTTTGCCTCAATCAAAAATGTTTTGCATAAATCTACCCACTACAAACATTTGAATGTAAATGAAGTTAGAATTTCCAATGAAGGACCCCACGTTGAAAAGATAAGTCACATCTCATTGTCAATTGATTTTTATATAAAGAATATTAACAATAAACATTTACCACTTTTCTTAAATATTGAATGACGTTGACTCCTTGTTCTTTGAGAGCATCGAAAGCCATATCGTTGATGGTGTTATGGAGAGCAATGAAACATATTTTCATGTAATCTGGTAATTGATGTATTGCAGCAATATCCCATCTGAAATTATAAATTTGTAATTTAAACGCATGTATATTGGTTAAATTTGATTACAAAAATTAATTAATTACCTCTCAATTGCATCGGTGAAGAGCTCAAGTTCGTCCAAAGTTGCATAAACATCATAAACATCATCAATTATTGTTATTAAAGAAGCAATCTTGGTGGTCATTCTTCTGAAGTATCCGAGGTGAAGCTCACTAGTACTCATTCCCACAGACCACAAGAAATTTGGCATCAGTCTGTCCCTTGCAAAACCAAGTTTTTCTCCCAGTCCTGTGCTCTTCCACCACCTTCGCATCCACCAATATAACAACTCAACATACTTCGAAAATTTAGACAAGATTCAAAATTATGTAACTTTGCTGAAAGTATAATGTTCTGTTACCTGGACACATGTTTTAGCTCGGCCTGGTGCGTGGATTGAAGAATATTGAAATCTAACTTGGCCAACTCCAACAACATGAGACTTGAATCTGGTTTTCTTTCATAAACATCGATGAACCATCTGGCCTCCAATCTCTGCATCCTCCAATGAATCGGGAGTTCCAAAGCATGTCTTACCATGATCGAAAAAATTCCATTGCTATTTGATTTGAGGTAATTGCAAAGATATTTGAGGGCGAAGTTTCTTGCTTCATCCAAATAATTTTCACCTTCCATTGCTAAAAATGAAGCTTCGTACAATGATAACATTCCTTTAGCTCGCTCTTCACAAACAGTACATATACTACAAGTTTCCATCTCCTCCTTAAACTCGTTGAAGACCTCTGCATGTGATTAGTGAACAATACTTACCTTAATCATATTTTACAAACACTCGTTATTATTTACTCTAAGGAAGTAAAATCTCTCACCTTGAGGGACGTGATAGCCATGTTGTCTTAGAATCCTAAATTGAAGAGCTGTGGCATATAAATTGTTCTTCTTCCACTCCATATTATAATTCTTTTCACCATGTAATCTATCATTCATAATAATCTCTAATATTTCATTTATTTCCTTTTCAAAGTGATATGACAATCCAAGCCTTTGCAATTCATCCACCACCTCCAATTGTCTCAAAGGATCTCCAACCAATTCTTCAGTCACCATCATTTTCACTCTTTCTTTTAGAATATCCCTCCTATTTAAACACGTCTCTTCCTGAACAATGTACATGAAGGTAATATAAAAATATAGGAAATGATAAATTAATGTACAATAGCGATTTATCTATGCTCATATTCATATTCAGTCAGGTCACCCAACTTTGCGAATCACATGTATTACTTTTAAAAATTGGCTATACATAAATATCACTAAAAATAATAGGAAAATAATTGTTTCATAATCTATCTTTTTTTTTTCTTTTTAATCAACGTGTTACCATGAATTCACTTGTCAATGATTGAACAAACTCGTGCTTCCAAATGGGAGGTTGGTAATTTGCAGATCGTCGAACAATAGACTCATCATAAACTTCTTTAGCAACGGTGGTCGGTCGTGTAACCATTCGAGAGAGTATACATAAGTTAGAATGAGAAGGAAGCGGTTGTGTGGTTGTAAAAGATGATAAGGGAGAAGGAAGAGGGAGATGGAGAAGACCCATTGCCATATTGAGTGAATGAATTTGGTTTTTGTTGGTAATGAAAAGTGAAGCAAAGTCTAATTCTTTTTATAAGCAACTTCTATGTTCAAATTTTACATCGTATACACTAATAATTGAATAGTGCAAACAACCAAATTTTCATCTTCTTTCTTTCAGAAAGGAAAAAAACGTTCTATATTTTATTTTTGTGGTACGCTGTATTTCTACAAAAATTTGG
Organism: Momordica charantia; assembly: GCF_001995035.1. Next base: position 127,699 of record NW_019104832.1, on the reverse strand, counting down.
AAAAAACGAATACTATTAAATTGAGGTGGGTCCCATCACAACTCCGTCATCAATAAGAAAATTGTTGGTGTATGAACCAATTAAATTATTAAATTGTCAAAGCGAACATAGCTCATTGATAATTGACGTAGACCTCCAATCAAAAAGAAAATAGGTCGAATTTGATAGGATAGTTGACCACATTACAATTTTACTCTTAATTAGTTAAATTGAATAAATCAGACTGGAAAAATAATAATAATAATAAAAAAAAAACCTCTATGATATGCGTGCTAGTGTTAAAAGTGGGATGAAGACAATGAGATCCGGAAGAGTAGGGTTTATTTTGTTTTAGAGGGAGGGATGATAGAGTTAGAATTTTTGTTTTAAAAATTATATATAATTAATATACTTTATTTTTATTTTGCGCCATCATCTAAACAAAAAATAAATAAATTCTTCTACTTATCTGAAATTCATCGAAATTTGTTTTTGTTTGTTCCAAACGCAATTAGAAAATTCGAAACAATTTTCACAACTTAAAATCATGGAATTGTAAATCATTTAATAAGAATTCTTAATGCCAGCCAAAACATATTGGAGATGGTCTTACGTTGTGCAAAGTCCAACATTATCACAGAAAAAACGTGTGATTGTATAATGTTTATAGCGCATTGGAGATGTGAGACCCTCCATGTGATTCCTTGTTCATTTTTCTCTCTTCTCTCTTACTTATTTCTTGCTTTACATTGAAAATGGCTGCACATACTCGCACTGGCCCACTCACTATTTATAGATTTACATATACCTTTTTTTTTTCCCTCAAAAATGCATTTAATATTTAATATAATTCCTTTTAACTAAAACATATAGAGTAGATATTTAAATATAAAGGAAATATTTTTACCTTCAACCCTTTTTTTCCCTTTCAAACCTTAAATAATCGGTCATTTCTATTATCAATATTATTTTGTCATTAATTGTTTAAACATATCTATGGCATGTAAAGAGCCAGATTGAAATATTTATACCGACAAACTACCTTTTTTCGTTTTGATATTTTCAGAATGACGAATAATTTAAAGAAACCCTAATGATATTTTTGTTTTTTTTGAAAAGTACACAAAAACATGTCCGGTACAGTTATTTTCGAAAAATAATAACCAAACATAGCCTCTTTTAAAAAATGACAAAAAAACGTCTTAAATGCTTTTTAAACGCACGATAAATATATTTCTCCATCGCTTTTGGAATAGGACATTTTTTTCAACTATAGTATGTGTACACATATTTATTATACTTTTTATTTAATTATTTATGTAATGAATATGTATAGTTTTTTGAATTAGTAAACAATATAAATACCATTTTTCATAAAATTAATAATTTAAATATTGTATACTATTTTTCACCCTTCACGGTTTCTCAACGATCTTCGTTTTGTCCCGCCCCCAATCGCTCTTGCTCCATAGCCATGGCTGTCGAGACCTCTACTTCGAATGTGACTTCGCCTAATCCATCAATTCCAGCTGCATCTCCAACTATTTCATCTCCTCAACTCAGTCCTTTCTTTATTAATATGTCAATCCCTACTTCATTCATCATCTAGACAACACGAGTCTTGTTCTCGTTTATAAACTGCTTATGGATTAAGAATTATACTCCATGGAGTCGTTCCATGACAATTCCACTCGCGCCCAATAATAAACTATGCTTTGTTGATGGAAAAATTGAGCGACCTACTAGAGATTTGCGTAATTCTTTAATAATTTGCAATAATATCGTAATTGCCTAGATCTTACACTCATTATTGAAGGAAATATATTCTAGTCTCCCATTCTCTAAATCAACGCGTGAAATTTTGCTTGATCTTCGAGAAAGGCTTCAATGACAGAATCGTCCAAGGATCTGTCAATTGTGCCGTGATTGATCCATATTAGTTTGAGATCAAATAACTGTCTGATACGCGACAACCCAAGCGTATTGAGCTACTCGAGCCATAAGCCACTTGAATCCAATCGTCGAGTTGGTTCAACTCGAAAGGCTAACAGTTAGAGAGATTACCTTTGCAGTCGTTACCTTGAGCATACAGATTACTCACTATGCTCGAGGGCGGAAACTCTCCACGAGTTTGATGACCAATCAAACAAGCATACTCCGAGGGGTTCAAACACAAAGACCTAAGTTCAACCCCACCATCACGAGCGGCTGGGTGGTTGGAGCACGGGCCCTATCGTGTGTGGGCACGCGATGGAGCTTGTGGCAGTAGGCGATGTCGCGCGCGTGAACGACGTCGCCTTGTGAGGTTAGCCTGTGATTGTGGGGTGCGCCGTGTAGTCATTATGCGTGCGGTAGGCTTGCTTCCCGATCGTAGTTCTTTTATTGGCTCCTTCTTGAAATCCATCCTTCTCTCAGGGGGCTTCCCATCTTTATCTTCCTCCTCACTTCTGAAGGTTGATTCTTTGATCTCTTGCCCAAATATGATCACATCACTGTCAGTAGCTATTTAACTCGATTAAAGATGTTGGGAGCTGAATTAGCATAATGAAAAGTGAAGCAAAGTCTAATTCTTTTTATAAGCAACTTCTCATGTTCAAATTTTACATCGTATACACTAATAATTGAATGGTGCGAACAACCATTTGTTCCTCTTCTTTCTTTTAGAGGGGAAAAAAATTGTATATTTCATTTTTGTGGTACACTATTTCTAAAAAATTTGAAAAGCAGGAACATTATTTAATTTGGGACCAATTAATTCTTGGTGGGTCCCATCACTACTTCGATGTGAATAAGAAAATTGTTGATGCCTTTATCAATTAAACCATTAAACTACACCTTTTTAATGGTACAATTAAGGTTTGTTCACGAATATAAATAAGATTTTTTAAACATGAAGTTCAAATAGTGATTACTATGATCATTGTAAAATAATATATATATATATACATATATATTTTATATTTTCTAAGTTCAACAATGATAAAGGATGGTTAACACTCTTAGGTCACCGATAATTGACATCCATTTCTGACCAAAGGTCATGATTTGAAAACCTGGATATATAAAGATGTTCATATCATAATGATTTTTAAATAATTTATCGTGTTTGGTTGGAATTAAAAAGAAATAAAAAATAGAATTTAAAATCGTGTTTGGTAAACAAATAAAATTAATAATAATAGTAAAATAAAAATCCATGAAAAAATATGTCAGATTTAGTAGATACAATGTTACCCATACAATTAGTTAAATTGAAGAAATCAAACTGACAAGGAAAAAAAAAAAAAACTCAATGATATGGATGCTAGTTAGAGATGGATGTTGTGGTACAGTACCAATGTACAAATAATGAGATAATATGAAATAAAAATTAAAGAAACAGCTGGAAAATAAGGTATCACACAAAAAGTGGAGTACGATTTTTTTTCTTTTGAATAGACAGGAATGATAGAGTAGTTGGATTTTTTCTTTTTCACATTACGTATAATTAAGGGGTACAATGGTAAAATAAGTACTTTACTTCATTTTCTCCCCCGAAAACAAAAAATTATATATTTTTTTATTTAAAATCCATCAAATTTTGTTCGTTGAAACCCAATTAGGAATTCTAAATCATTTTCACAATTTAAAATGGTGAGATTTTAAATTATTTCATTTGAATTCTTCACGTCAAAGGGAGTATTAGAGATGAGTGACTTATGCATTCAACTAAGGTCATATTTACTTTAGGGGGTGTGAATGAACAATGAAAATCAATTTTTTAATTCACTTTGATAGTGTTTTTACACATTGTATGAATGAGAATCAAATTGAGACCCAACACAATATTTTTCATTCCGATACTCTAAAAATGGGCAATCTCATTCATCTCCCACACCCTCGTCAATCTCATTCTCATTTTTTTATTCCAGGGACACAACACATTTATTACAATTACTTTTCTATTTTTACTGTTTCTCTCTATGTAACAATGAGACCACAACTTTTTTGTAAAAGTATTTTATACTTTTATTATTTCTTTTTCACTTATGCTATTAATAATTTTTTTCTAATAAAAATTTATACCACTTTTACTAGTTGATGTGATTTTATGATAAAATATTATAATTTTTTTTTTAATATTTAATATTTAAAATTAAATTTGTTATTATTAATTATATCAATAGATTTTTTTAAAATAAAATTCATTATTATAAGAATAAAATTGAATAATATTTTTATATTAAATGATGATGATTTTCATAAAAAGACATTTTAGTCATTGTAATTTTATTTTAATTATTCATTATTTATTAACGATAAATAAATTGTTATAATAAAAAAATTATACTAAAAAATATTTACTATCAATAATATAGTAATAAAATAAAACAAAATTATCACTATTATAATTAAAAAAATTAGTACAATAATGTATTTGTAATTAGCTAAAAAGAATAAATAGATATATTAGTAATTATTATATATGTGATTCACATTCCGATTTTAGATTTTAGTATAGAATATGAGAGAAATTCTGATTCCGATTCCATAAATTTTTTTTTGGTAAATATGTCAAAAAAATAACATTCTCATTTGGATTTATTTCCATTTTGACTTCTAATAAGTAAACCTGACATAAATTAACCATTATAACGACGTGAAATATAAAACTTTGATAAGAAGTAAAAGCAAAGAAAGAAAGATAAAAGACAAAACAAAAGACACCCTCTATGTTTCCTCCGTCACTCTCAGTTCCTTGTTCGTTTTCTCTCTCCTTTTACATTAAAAATGGCTGCATGCTCACTTTTTATTGAATTACATGTACATTTTTGTAAAAAATGCATGGACTATTTTTATATTTTCTTTTCGATGTACCAAATATATAGGGTAGAGATTTGAGTTTATGACCTCGTAGGATCTTAAATAAACAATATTTTGTATTGCCAATATTATTTGTTCATTAGTAGTGTAAACGTATCTATGACATTTAGAGGGCCAAATTGAAATATGTTCAACCACGAGTTATCTTTGTTTTTTATTTTGACATTTTAAAAAATTACGAATAATTCAAGGAAACAATAAAAACTTTTTTTTTCTTTTTGAAAAGTAGCATGAAAACAAGTCGGGTACAATTATTTTCGTAAAATAATGACTAAACATAGTATCTCTTTTAAAAAATGACAAAAAATGTTGCTTTCTTTGTTTTGGGGCAGGACATTTTTTCAAATATTAGTATGTGTACATTTATATATTTCTTATATTTTTCATTCAATTATTTATGTAGTGAAGGTTAAGGATACCACATTGAAAATAAAAGGGACCTTACAATGGTTTATAATAAATATTGGCTACTCCTCTCATTGCCAATTGGTTTTGAGATGGAGCCCCATGAATATTGATATGGTATCAGAGCCCAATAAACTCAAATGAGCATCTAGTCCAAAAATGGGATCCGACCAAGATCGATGAGCGAAAAAAGCCACAATCTTGAGGCGGATGTTGAGGATCTCATTGATATTGATGGTATTTTGATCGGCTTGAAAACGTCATTCCCACAAATGGCGCCAACTGCTGACAGCGAATTTTGGAGAGGTCCACGTGTCCTTCAGGAGCGTACGTTTCCGAAAGGAAATGAGTCCCGCCTAATACACTTCGACAATCAAGTCATAATGGAGCAGAGGAAATAGGAGTCGACATCTTAAGGGTTTAGTGACATATTTTTCACTTACTTGGTAGTTATGAGGTCCTTCCCTTTTATAGGTGAGGATGGTCGCCCAGGAAGAACGGTAGTTACAGGTGCAGTCCTGCCTAATACAATCTAATGGAGGGGGCGGACGTCTCCGACAATCGGTAGGTGGCGTCTCTGTCTACCGGTTTGTCCCCCTGCAGCCACAGGCCTCAGGCCGGTACCCTTGTCGCTCTACTCGTACAGCTCTGGTGGTGAGATGCTTATACACATGCATATCGTACGTTGTTAATCCATTGTGCTCCCATGCCTCGCTGTCGCCCCTAATGCTCGACACCTGCCCTGCTTGGATTTCTCCCCCAACAGTTTTTGTTCCTTTAGTTTCAAATCTTAACAAATCATTCATATTTGTAAAATTATTTGTCTTTGAGTTTGTGTTGCAAGTCTAATAACTTATAGGCTAAATATATCCTAAATGGTCCGTAACCTTTCATGCAAAATTGTACTTATACTGTTTATTGATTTTTTTTTTTGAAAATATACTGACTATCAATATTCATGGGTTGGGAATGACGTCATTCCGTATATGGCAATGACGTTTTCAAGCCGATCAAAAGCTCTCTCGACAAGGAGTCATCGTTCGAACGGTCCTCGACTCGACAAAACCTGCCGTCAGGACGGCCATCACTTCTCCCGCTCCCCACAAGGCTAGGGGAGTCAAGGACATGGATTACCCATTATGATCGACGAGTCACCTCGGGAAGCGAAAAGCAGGGAACCTCCACAGAAGAATCTCGGGACTCCGAGCCGAGGTGCGGGCAAAGAACTCCCAAATGTCATCCCAAATCGAGCGACTAATCAATGTCATATAGACCGACTGTACCAGAAGGACCGCCAACCCTGCAAACAAGAACGGAAGGGTGACTTCCAAAGGGTAACCTCGAGTTGAGCCCGGGGATGGCCCCATTGAGTAGGACCCCCTTGCAGAGCTTGGACTCCTTAATGGCGCAAGGGACGTTGGGAACAAGATTAATGTCAAACGCTATAGGTGTGGGGTGACCGACTCGGACATGGAGTGCCTAGTATTGGGACATCAAGCAATTTGAGTAGGTCCTACACTAGGATCAGCATGGATGAACTGGATCTCTGTTCACTTTCCTCACAACTAGGAAAGGATAGTGCAAGTATACACTAAACAACCCGTGTAGTATAAAAACAAGATCGTTTCCACGGGGATTTAAGATTAATTTTGACCTAATATCTCATAATACCAAAAAGATAAATAAAAAGCTTTTAATTGTAGTGTAGTAAAATTTTCAAACATGAAATAATACAATAAGAAATCAGCACACAACATGAATTAAAATGAGACTCCTCAAGCATCCAATACAGAGAATGTGTGAAACAGCGGAAGAAACGATTTTAGAAAGTAAATTGAGGGGGATTTTACTCTCATGCTCTCGCCCAATGCTTGCTAAGCTAAAGAAACCCAAAATAACCGAATGCCCATACCGTCATGACTCTCTCCCGTGATACTCAAAAATGCTTTCACCCAACTCCCATTGCAGGCAAACAAACAATAAAAATCAGTCTATAGGCGCAATAGAGTGAGTCTCATCCCTGAGTACTCACCATCCTACTTAAAGAGAATAATCTACAGCTCATAGAAGCATTCACACTCAACAAAGACTATCCTGATCCTCAAGCAAGTAGGCACATTAAATCGGTTGGCCAAACGGACTCGGTGAGATAAAAAAATTGAAATTCACTTCTATTAAATTAGTCATTTAAAGGCTAAAGCATAGCAAACATTAAGATTACAGCGAGCTTATTCCCCCAAAGGTGGGGATTAGTTCATAACGTGAAAGAAATAACGAAAAAGAAAATGAAAATAATCATTTAAGAAATAGACAGTAAAGAGATGATAGCTTCCTCAATGGCAGTAAGTGGGTCACTGAAAAAAAGCTACTCTCTCCAGCTCCTTCTTCAATGATGAGAATGATGAAAAAGGTGACAAGATGGAATGTTCCCTGAATTCGAGGCTCAAAAAATGGCTCATTCTGTTCTGTCCTCCTTTGCGGCTAGGGTATCATATCATTAAATACCGGGTCTTTAAATTTTAGCACACCCTCTGGAAGCTGTACAAATGCGGTGAAAATTAGATAGCTGAAGTTATTGCACAATTACACGCTGTAGGGCATCCCATATTGATTCTGGCTTCAGTATAAAAGCGTCCTCCTGTCATACTTCAGCACACTTTCACAGCCTTAGCAACTCTTGGTTAGCCCTCCATTCATTTTGCAATTCCTGCATAAAACATCCAAAATTAAGTATAATTCATTAACAAATAGTGAGAATTTAAATTCTACCGCTTAGATTCCTCACTAATTGATTTCTTCTATTTTATAACATCTTTTGATAAGGATCCCCGCAATTCCGCACAATTTGCACCCAATTTCCACCCAATTTATACCACAAAATACTCTCTTATGGCGAGTTATCAATCACATCAAGGAGGAAATATTCAACCGAGTGCAAAACGAGTTCGGGACAGGGAACAAAGGGTCTATGATCACAATGCGAAAGATTGCCGCGACCTCAAAGACCAAATAAAATCTCTGGTCTAGTGGGGAATACCTAAAGAATCTCGTAGGACAGAGCGCTACACTTATCCGGAGGACCAAGTGGTACGCTAGTCGCAACGATTCGAAGCCCAAGTCCTCTAAAAGGGATGAGCACGTGGAGGTCATCTTAACGATATGTGGAGGACCGGCATGAGGATACTCATGAAACAAGCGAAAAGCTCTGACCAGACAGGCCGTAAACAACCCAGTTGCCAAGAGGTCCTAGCGGCTAAGGTCACTGAGCCTCGCTCCCTTATGACTTATCGGACGAGGAAGCCACCTCTCAATTCCAACCTCGTAACGACGCGCTGGTCATAGTCGCCGACCTCGACCATGTCCCACACACTAAATCCGTGTAGATGAGGGGAGCTCAACGACATCTTAAACCTGTGGGTGATAAGGACCTTAGGGCGGGTCCCAACTAAGCTGAGAAGGTGTCCAACGCTTTTAGTCGGGTTCTCAGGGGAAATAGTATATCCCGAGGGAAGCATCAAACTGCCCCTGACTCTAGGAGAAGACAATGAAACAATGATGAGGGTCGAGAAGTTCGTGGTAGTGGACGGTCCTTCAACGTACAACGACATACTCACGAGGCCCACTGTCCACAACTTTCGAGCAGTCCTTTCCACATGCCATCAATTGATGAAGTTCCCTACGTCCCAAGGAATGGGGACGATCTTATGCCAACAAATAACCTCCTGTGAGTAATATACAATTGCGATGAAAGAGCCTAAGTAGGGGTGTGCCACCGACACTGACCGTACCGAAATACCTACAGATGTCCCCGAATCTCCTACAGGAACACCCGTGCTACCAGACACCACGTTATAAGAGTCCGAGCCGAGTCAGAAAAAGAACGCGCCGAAGCGAGTGCCTAGGGCAGATACAGAGCAGAATGGTACCAGCTAGGATAGCAAAAAGAGCATCCCCTTCCTGGAAGAGCTCGAGTCATTCTGATCCTCAACCCCGAGAAACCACTAACATGAGATTCAAGCTCACGATGGATAGGAATGAACAAACGGCCAAGTTCATTCAAAGTAATGTCGAGATCTTTGCCTGGTCCCATGATGACATGCTAGATATAGATCCCATGGTTGTTGTCCACTGCCTGAACGTCAATCTGGGGTAAAGTCCGTTTGACAAAATAAAAGGGCTATAGATGCAGCAAAAAGCACTCCGACGACAAACGAGGTTCGCTAGTTGCTTAAAGCCGACTTCAACTGAGAGGTACTTTACCCGAAATGGTTGTCCAACGTAGTCCTGGCCAAACAAGCTAATGGGAAGTTGCGGATGTTCATCGACTTCACCAACCTGAACAAAGCTTGCCTGAAGGACAGCTTCCCGCGACCCGTTAGTGGACGCCACGGTGAGACACGAGCTGCTGACGTTTATGGATGCCCACTATGGGTAAAATCATATCAAAATGTACCTCATGGACCAGTACCTCGTTCACCATGGAGCATGTCATTTTTTGCTATAGAGTTATATCGTTCGGACTGTACCAGAAGATGGTAAGTAAGGTGCTCGCCTCCCAACTCGGGAGGAACATGGCAGTCTGCGTAGATGAGATACTCGTGAATAGCCATATTGCCCCATAGCAGGAGGTGGATAGAGCGGAATCTTTTTGAGTAATGAGAAACCATATCATGAAGCTCAACCCAGCAAAGTGCACCTTTGGAGTCACCACGGGTAAATTCCTAGGATTTATCGTTCACTAACGAGGAATCGAGACGAATCTAGATAAAATCCAGGCCATACTAGACATGGAATCTCCTAAGAACCATAAGCTACTCCAAAGCCTCAACGAAAAAAATCGATGCACTCAACAGGTTTGTCTCTAAGTCCACTGACAAATGTCTCCCACTCTTCAATATTCGCAGGAAATAAGGTGAATTCGAGTGTACAGACGAATGCGAGTAGGCCTTGGCTCAGTTGAAGGTGTATCTAACCTCCGTACCGCTCCCACCAAAGTCGGATCCAGGTGATGACCTTTACCTTTACTTGGTCGCGTCTTTGACCGCTAGCAGATCGACCTTGATAAATGAAGTAGGGGGCAAGTAGTCCCCATACTACTACATTAACAAGGCCATGGTAAGCAGCGATACCCGATACTCGTAGGTCGATAAGAAGGCGCTTGCACTCATCGTATCAGCCTGGAAGCTCTGCCCCTATCTCCAGCCTCGTCGAATCACAGTGCTCCCCAATCCCCTCTCCGAAAACTTGTCCATATATTGGAAAGCTTCGTGAGACATTAGATGGGCAGTCAAGTTGAGCGAATATGACATACAATTCTTACCAAATACTGCCATAAAAGCTCAGGCTATGACCAACTTTGTGCCAAAGTCAACGTTGCTCCCAGATTTGATAGTCTTGAAATGAGCCTAGGCAGATGGACTATCCATGCCGACGGGTCTGCAAATGAGCAGGGCTGTGGGGCAAGAATACTGCTAACAAACTCCGAAGGGAGCCGCGATGAATATGCCTTACGATTAAAGTTATGCGCCTCCAACAACGAATCAGAATATGAAGCGCTGATCTCAGGACTATGAATGGCCAAATCAATGGGAGCTCGAGACATTCACATCTTTAGTGACTCTCAACTGGTTGTCAACCAGATCAATAGGAATGCCAGGCGAAGGATGACAAGATTGCCGAATACCTCCGCAAAGTATGAACTCTGATGAACTCCTTTTATAGCTGCAAAGTTGAGCAGGGAACCTGCTCGAAGAATTCCAACGCTGATGCCTTAGCTCAGCTCGGCTCCTCGTACGAGAGCGATCTCGCTCAGGCGGCCATGGTTTAAATCATTTAAAAGTGAATTATGGAAGAGGTCGAGGTGATGGACATAGACTGACCAAAGGTCGAAGGATGGATGGCTCCAATCGTCAAGTATCTAGAGAACGGGGAAACTCCGACTGATCGTGTTGAGGCCCGCAGACTAAGGCGTTGTGCAGCCCACTACGTCTTGAAAAAGAGAGCCTTATACAAGCGGGGAAGGGCCATAACGTTTCGAGGCTTTCCTACGAATAGAATCATTTGACGATACCAAAGATGTATTTCCTTATCAGAGAGGGGCCCCAATGGAAGC
>NW_019104832.1:92334-104063 GCF_001995035.1 Momordica charantia | reverse complement strand
AACAAGGTGCACCTTCCTTTTCGGTGGCTCAATCGTAAGAACTTCAAAGTTAAGCGTGCTTGGCTTGGAGCAATCTTACGTTGGGTGACCTCCTAGTTGCTTTAATAGGAAGCATGTGAGTGAGGACAAAGCATGCTGGAAGGACTCGTGTTGGTCCGTAGGGGCAGTCTATGCTCGTCTAAGTGGCTTAGAACTTGACGGTGGCGCAGCCAGGTCGCAGGGGAATGCCGGGGCAGAGAGGTGCCGAAACCGGATTCCGAATCCTGGGCCTGGGGCGTTACATTTAGTTACGACACAACACTCATATTTCTTTGTTTTTACACATTTGGTATCTGCAAACATCGTTTAAAATATTATCCAAAGTCCATGTGGATTCGACCTTGTTTCGTACTACAATCGGCAATTTCTTGTATACTTGCACGTGTTGTCAGCACGGTTGTGTGGACGCAACACATAGTTATCGGGAATAAGGTTTCTTCGTAGTCCGCCCTTCCCTTTGTGTGTAGCATTTTGCCATAATCCTCACCTTATAGGTTTGTACCTTTCCTTCAGCATTTCGTTCTCTCTTATAGATCCATTTGCACCCTATAGATTTTATCCCTTCGGGTTGATCTACAAGTTTCCAAACGGAATTGAAGTACATAGACTCCATTTTCCAAGTTCACGACTCTAATCCATTTGTCCTTGTCAATATCTTTCATTGCCAATTTGCAGGTCAATGGATTCACGACGTCGTCATCTGGTATGACTACTTGAGTTTCAGTTAAACCCATGAAGTGGTCAGGTTGTGACACAACCCTCCCACTACGTCGAGACACCATCAATTATTGAGGTGGACGTGACTGACGTGATGCACTGGATTCATCAACAATTTTTGTTCATGTGCCAGCTGGATCAATAACTATTGTTTACGTGTTTTTAGCCTTTTCGTAGATCTCGCTTATCACTACTTTGCTTCATGGTTTATGATCTCGAATGTGGTCTTCTTCAAAGAAAGTGGCATTCGTCGGTACAAACACTCTATTTTCTTAACTTGAACGAGGCTTTAGTTTTTTAGGGTTAGTCAAAAGCATTTGTGCCAGGCACCCCCAAATGCGAAAGTGACATAAACTAGCTTTCCGACCCTTCCGGAACTCAAAGGGTGTTTCAGAAACGCTCTTCGATGGAACTACGCTCAAAATGTATACGACAGTCTCTACTACGTAACCCCAAAATGACCTAGGCAAGTGAGCATAGCTCATCATTGACCAAACCATGACTAACAGGGTTTTGTTTCTCCTTTCTAATACACCATTCTATTGAGGTGTACTAAGGACTGAGAGTTGGAATGTGATTCCATGTTCTATCGTATAGTATGAGAATCTCAAGTCCATATGCTCTCCACCCGATCTGATCGAAATGTTTTAATAGTTTTAACTAGTAGATTTTTGATTTCGGTCATGTACTCCTTGAACTTCTGAAGGGATTTGAACTTGTGTTGCATTAGGTATAGATAATCGTACCTTGAATTATCATCTATAAAAAGAGGTGAACTATTCATACTGTCATCGAGTTTTAACATTCATTGGACCACAAAGGTTCAAATGTATAAGTTCTAAGAGCTCTTTGGCTCGGTAACATTTTACAGTAAAAGGTCTTTTAGCCATCTTACCTTCAAGACAAGATTCACATGATGGTAACGAGTCGTCTTCTAACTTGCTTAGAAGGCCACTCTTAACCAATCTCCCAATTATATTGAGATTAATGTGACTCAATCTTAAGTGCCAAAGATAGGTATTTTCTTAAGAAGAAAGTTTTTGCCTTTTAGTTTGAGTTTTAACACTTTTATACAACTTAGTATCTAAAATTGATTTGTAATGGTTGGTATTAGCACATACAAATTGTTTTCAACTTTAGCAGAACAAATATGCACACCATTTCTTAAAATTAACGCTTCATTTGTATTAAAAGAAACAGAGTACAATTGTTCTAACAAACAATAAATTGAAATTAAATTCTTTTGATTTTTGGAACTACGTACCCATTATGTAATAATATATAAAAATTATTGTTTGTAAACAATTTGAGCTCCCTTACCACCATAACTGAGATGACTTCTCCCATTCTGTCCTTGAGAGTCATCTCTCCAGCTTCAAGCTGCCTCTAGGTACTAATTCCTTGAAACAAAAAAGAAACGTGGTTAGTGGCTCCTAAATCTAATATCCAAGCGAAATCATCATTCTCCAACAAACATGTTTCAAAAACAAGTAATGTTGGGTGTGTTGCTCTAAACTCGTAGTTTGTAATTATGTAAAAACAAATTAATATTCAATAAAGTCATGGTTTCAGTTTCAATAATTTTTTTGTTGAATTTATAACATTACATTGTCCAAATCCAATCAACTAAACATCCAAGGTTATTATTATGTAACCGGGACAGTATATATACTGGATATATATTTGATATACCCTCGATATACAAGTGGATAATGTCTCGGGAATAACCTAAAGGGTCTAAGGCTGGGTACCTTATCTTGGCAACATTGTGGATACGATCCATTTTGTAAATGTTACAGACGACCAGATCTAGGTCGTTCGTGTGGAGACATGCGAGTGGTGAGATCCTATACAATGAATTTGTGTAAGACCGGACCGCAAAATAGTCAATCTTTAGATGTAACACAGTTGACCAACATATTGCTATTTCATAGGATGACCAGCCAACTTATTCTCAATCCTGAATGAGTTTTGGACTCTTGCCCGTGAGGGCTCTTCCTTTAATTTGTATGGGTGAGAATGGCCCGAGTTGCGGACTCAAAATTCCTACCATTTTGGAGACGAGACTGAGTACGAAGTTGGGAACATAACTGCACAAGATGGAATACGCTCCTCCCCGACTTTAGGGGATTAGATGAGTGTTCTCTTAAATGCTTACTCCGGGACTTGAACAAGGGGCCCACACTCTCATTGGCCCGAGAGGTACTTCTGGTTGTTGGTCGGACCATGACCGGGTTCTTCATCAGAATAGCAATGGTATTTAAAGAGTGAGATGTAACTTAGAAGTAAAACGGTAATTTAACTCACCTTGAGTTACGGGCACTCGTGAATGGTTAACTTGCCATTAATGGTCGTATAACTCTAGACACGAAAATATTATGCAGTTGGGAGAGTGCAGCTGCGGGTCTTTAGTAGAGTGACCCGTAGTTAACGAATGTTGATTAACTCGATTAATGAGTTTGACCCATTGATGTCGTATCATTGAAGCTTTCGATCTGTAGGTCCATTAGGTCCCCTTGTTAGCTCACAATGGGCGAAATGAGGATCAAGTTTCTTGGAAGAATACGAAATGTTCAAATTGCTCAAGTTATTATATGTATGTATATTGATATATAATAATATATGGTTAATTCTAAATTGAAACTATATATTATGAGATAAATTATTTAAATGAGATCCAAATAAAAATCAATGTGAACAGGATTCTGAAGGGATCGGATCCCGCAGTGGAAGCGCGCGAATGCGTGTGCTTTGATCTTGTTTTAGAATTACAACAAAGAAAAACACATAAGCATGAATAACAAGAAGTTAGTGATACGTACCTTTGAAGACACCTATTCAATGTAGATATTAAAGCCATCACAAAGTCTTCCTCGCTATTCTCTGGACGTTAAGAACTCGGTTTGTGGGAACCGTCTTATAATTGGAAGTGAAATCAAGAGAGCGAGAGAGATTTTCTCATGAATCGGGAGCCAAAATGGAAGGGGAGAGCCTCCCTTTTATAATCCTCCTTTTTATAAGTCACAACTTCCCCACTCATCACTTGCCCACTTCCCACCATTAATGGCGGGGAGTGGGAAAACCTCCCCCTTTCCACCATTAATGGCGGGAAGTGGGAAAACCTCCCCCACTTTCCACCATTGGGAGGTTTTTCCTCCCATTTTCATTTCCATTTTTTTCATTTTTTTTTATTTTAATTTAATTAAAACTATTTTAATTAAATTAATAATTAATTGAATCATATTTAATTAATTAAATTAAATTAAATCAAATTTAACTTACGCAAAATAAATAAGTCATTAATTTAATTAAATCATATTTAATTAAATTAATCAACATAGCCCATTAATTTAATTAAATCATATTTAATCAAATTAAACTTAAATTAATTAGCCATATTAGAATCAAATTTCAATATACATCTCTCTCATGATTTTGAATCCAATTAAAAAATTAACCTTATATTATAATGTATCAACATACATTATATTAATTTAATTGCATCTCATACAATTAACCTTAATTCCCTTTAACTAATTTGAACAATTCAAATTCTTTTCAAGACTAACTGTTCTGAACTATTCTTTACGAGCTAGCAAGGGGACCTAATGGACCTATAGATCAGAAGCTCCAATGATATGAGATTAATGTATTAAACTCATTAACCATATTAATCAACATTCGTTAACTGTCGGTCACTCCACTAAAGACCCACAGTTGCACTCTTCTCACTGTCGAATATTTTGCATCCATGGATTTGGACCATTAACGGTAAGTCAATCCTTCACGAGTGTTCGTAACCATAGTTGGATCAAACTACCGTTTTACCCCTGTGTTACATCTTCTACCTTAAGTACCGCTGATCCTCTAATGAACAACCCAGTTTTGGTCCAACAAATAACCGGAAGTCCCTCTCGGGCCAGTAAGAAGGTGTAGCCCCTTGTTCAAGTTCCGGAGTCGGCACTTAAGAGAACACTCATCTACTTATCCTAAAGTCGAGAAGGAATGAATTTCATCTTGTGTAGTTATGTTCCCAGCTCTCCACTTGGTCTCGTCCCCAAAATGGTAGGCATACTATGTCGGCAACTCGAACCACTCTCACCCATACAAATCAAAGGACGAGCCCTAACAGGCAAGAGTCCATAACTCACTCAGGATTGAGATTGAGTTACCTGGTCATCCTATTGAAATATTAATCTATTAGGTAACGGTGTTACAGCTAAAGATTAATTATTTTGTGGTTCGGTCTTATACAAACTCATTGTATAGGATACCCCCACTCGCATGTCTCCACACGAATGACTTGAATGAAGTCATTTGTAACTATTACAAAGTGGCCGTATCCATAGTGTTACCAGGATAAGCTACCCAACCTTATCCATATACTATAGACCCTTTAGGTTACTACTGGAATATTATCCGCCTGTATATCAAATATATATTGTATATATATACACTGTATATCAAATATATACGTTGTATATTAAATATATACTGTATATCTGTTATATACTGTTCCAGTTACATGACATAACTTTGGATGTTACGGGCACTCCCCTCATTGTAGATATATTTGTGTCCATTCGATATAACCGTCATCGGTAAGTTGATCCTTCACAGGCCATTCGTAACCTCAGCTAGGTCAAAAAACCGTATTACCCCTGAGTTACATCTTTTCTCCTTAAGTGCCACTATCCCTCTAATGAGCAATTGATATATGAACAAATCACTAAATCCAATTCCTCTCGAGCCAGTGAGAGGATGGGGCCCCTTGTTCAAGACCCGAGATTAGCCCTTAAGTGAACAACCTCTCTAGTATCCCTAAATAAGGTAGGAGTGAATTCCATCTTGCTAATTCTATGTCCCCAGCTATCTACCCAGTCTTATCCCTGAAATAGAAGACATATTGAGAAGAGTGATGAGCTTACTCTCACCTATGCAGATAAAGGGAGAATCCTGAATAAATAGGAGTTCATAAACGGCTCAGGATTTAGATCAAGTTATCTAAGTCATCGATAAACGAAATTAATCTGTGTTATCCGTAAACGGTGTTAATACGTAACAGTGATTATTTCAGGGTCAGTCTTACACAATCTCATTGTGTAGAACACCCCCGCTCAAATGTTTCTACATGAACGAATCAGGATTAATTCGTTTAAGACACCTTACAACATTTGTAGCAATCATAAAGCGGGTCGTATTCAATAGTGTCTCCATGAAAAAGTACCCAACTTGATCCATGTACTATAAACTGTTTAGGCTATTTATTTGAACTTGATCCAGTTTATGTTTCCACATAAAGTCCAAGTACTCATTATAATAGTCAATGGTTCGTAATTTATTGGATTTAGAGTTATTACAAAACAAATTCACTTTCATTTAACAACATTTGTCTGAAAAACCTCCCATTAATGTTCACTGTTTACAAAACTACGAGTTTTAGGACAAAATACCCAACAAACTCCCACTTGGACTGAAACTCCTATTGGGTTTGCAACATTGTTGCGTTAAGTGCGAGAAATGTAAGTACAATAAACTAGGGCATCTCACACCCAATTTCTCCCACTTGCCCTATTTATTCTAATCGTAGTCCTAAACTCTTTAGGTGACTCTAAAAAACACTAGCCGGGAGGGCCTTCGTAAACGGATCAGCAATTTTGTGCTCAGACGCTATTTGTCTTACATTAACGTCTCCTCTCTACACAATTTCTCTGATGAGATGGTATTTGCGCTCAATATGCTTTCTGTGCTTATGGCTTCTCGGTTCTTTGGACTTTGCCACTGCCCCACTGTTATCGCAATACAAAGTGATGGGTAGATGTATGTCTGGAACAACTTCCAGATCATTTAGAAACTTCCTAAGCCATACTGCTTCCTTGGCTGTTTCGCATGCAGCAACATATTCTGCTTCCATTGTGGAGTCAGCAATGCAGCTATGCTTTATACTTCTCCACACTACTGCTCCTCCATTAAGAGTGAACACCGATCTAGAAGTAGATCTCCTTGAGTCTATATCAGTCTAAAAATCGGAGTCAGTGTATCCAGTAAGGATCAGATCCTTATTTCCATACACAGGCACATAGTTCCTTATTTTCCTAAGATACTTAAGGATATTCTTAATGGTAGTCCAATGTGCATAATAGGGATTGAACTGATAGCTACTGACTATCCTTACTGCAAAGCATATCTCTGGTCGGGTACATAGCATTGCATACATCAAACTCCCGACTACTGATGCATAGGGAACATGTCTCATATCCTCAATTTCTTAAGGTATCTTAGGACATTGTTCCTTCGACAGATGTATTCCATATCTGAAAGGTACAAGACCTCTCTTGGAATCCTGCATCTTATACTTAGACAACACTTTGTCTATATAAGATGTTTGAGACATAGCTAGAGTTCTAATCTTTCGGTTCCGAACTATTTGGATACCTAGAACATACTGTGCCTCTCAAAGATCTTTCATTTGAAATTGGGTTGCTAGCCAATTTTTTATGTCAATTAAATATCCTACATTATTCCCAATAAGTAGGATATAATCTACATACAGAACAAGAAATTCTACCATGGAGTTGATGATCCTTTTGTAAACACAAGGTTAATCAATATTTTGTTCAAAACCTTAAGATTTGACCGCAGCGTCAAATCTCATGTTCCAGGATCTGGATGCTTGTTTTAATCCATAAATGGATATTTTAAGTTTGCAAACTTTTTAATCCCAACTAGTGACGTGTCAGCCCTCTGGCCCTATTACTCATCCACACAATTCATTATATCCTGAAACTCTCACGACATTCCTACATGCTTCTGAGTCATGACACATGCAAAATTTATCTCACAACAATGCAACATGCATTATACACTAAACATATGCCACTATCATCCAGACATGACCCATGCAAAACAGACGCGTCCAACACTCTAAAAAGTTTCATAGTAATCAGAACACAACCAATATGTATAAAGTAGTACCAACCGCTAGCAATCACGCAACAACATTCATAGGCACACAAACAAACATTTCTTTCATAGCAACACACAACTAACAATCCCCCCAGTAAGAAACTACTTACCCACTCCCAATGTTCCTAATTCTTCTGTCCATTCGACACCTACGATTCAAATTAAAAAAAAAAGCATGTTAAGAAGACAATTTTGGTCATAAAAATTAGTTATAAGGAGGGTTTGAAGTGTCTGTTTCCACAAAAACGATTTCATTTGAGTGTGGGTAACTCATATCTAACTCGAGCAAGGGGGTAATGTAAATCGGGCTTTGAACGGGTGTGGGTAAGCGCCAAACACCACGAAACGCTACTGTCCACGTTTTGCAGCAGAGGAACGTGTTGAAACAACTTCCAACGACTTTGTTTTGCTATCCGTTACTACAAAACGACTTCGCTTAGGGTGTGGGTAAGCGTCAAACATCACAAAACTGCTGGTGTCCACGTTTTGCAGCAGAGAAACGCGCCGAATCAACTTCCAACGACTTTGTTTTGCTGTCCGTTACCACAAAACGACTTCGCCTAGGTATGGGTAGCTTAGATCTAGCTTGAAAAAGTGTGGGTAGTGTGAACTGGGCCTCAGACGAAAATGGGTAATCGCCAAACACCAAGAAAACAAGCTATTTGTATTTTTTACAACAGCAGAATGCAGTGAAAATGTCCTTACAGCCGTAATCGTCGCCATAAGGGTGTGGGGGCCTCCTAGACTAAGTTGAGATGGTTCATTGGCTGCCACCGAACCCTCGAGACGTCGCCCACACAGCAGACCGCCGAGTTTCTTGTTGCGCCGTTGTCTGCCGGAGTGTGTTATCGGGAGAAGTTCCGTCGTTCGTCAGATCTTGTCGGGGAAGCTAGTGGCTGGGTAAAGAAAGAGAAGGAAGAAGAAGAAGGTTGAGGGGGGGGAAGGGATTTCACGTGAAGGAAGGAAAAAAAAAACAATTGTTTGCTTTGAGGATTTTTCCTCTTTCTTGCCTTCTCCCATCCTTATTTTGTTTCCCTTTCCATTTGATTTAAACCCAAAAAGCCCAATACCGAAATTAAAAAAAATGGGCCCATGGAAAAAAGATTAAAACTCTAATTTTCTTTAAAACTAACAGTATTTAAAAGAAAAGCCCAAGCGAAAACAACAAAACAATTAGAATTAAAATTCACAACCAATTCACGTCAACCCATAATAAAATTAAAATAAAAGAAATCCAACATTACAATCCAAAAGTGAAAATTAAATTCTCAAAACCTTGGATTAAGATTTAATTAAAAATCTCTTTCAAAAATTCAAAACTTAATTCATCTTAATCTAACGAAATTAAACTTAATTCTAATTTTTCCTAAAATTAGAACTCCAAGATTAGAAAATCCAAGAAATTAAATTATTCACTTTGGGGAAAAATCCAAAGGCACAAATTCAATCTTATAATAACGCACTCGAGAACGCAAGACGTTACAATATATATATATATAATTAATTAATTGTAATTATATAAATAATTAATTTATAAGATTAATTAATTAAATTTATTTATTAGTATTAATTATTAATTTAATTATTATTAATTAATATTAATATTAAACACTCCAGTGCCTAATTGCAGCGGACTAGGAGGTTAGTTATGACGTGTGGTAACTCCCCACATCATCCTTGTTTTAGTTTACAGAATGGTCTTGCAAAAAGAACTGTACGACTTACCCTGCATTTATTGGAAAAAGATCTCTCTCAAAAATGAATTTTTTGTTTCCAAAGAGAAGTTCTCACAAGCAAGTTCTTCGTTCCCAGAGGATAGCTGGGAAGATTTGGTGGTGGTGTTCGTTAGAGATTCATTGAAGACGGTCTTCAAAAGTGAGTTCTCTTCCCCTGCATTTTTCTCCTTCAATATACTATATTTTTATCCTTGAAATTCAAGAACACATTCGTTGTTTCCGCTACGGGATTAATGTCCTATCAAGTAAATTGTATTTACCTTCGTTTGCTTTATTCTTTTCGGCCATGTATTTCGGGCAGCTGCGTTTCCAATGCCCGTCCACATTGCACTAGAAACACTTTCCCTTGTCTGCAACCTTGGCCTTGCATTTTTTGGCAGCGGCAGTAGTAGAGTTAGGTTTGGGCCTCTTACCACCATCCTTCTTCTTCTTGAAAGTCTTACTTCTAGAAGAAGAGGGTTTAGATTTCGTTCCAGAGGTCGAACCTCGGTGGAACCTCTTGAAAGTTGCAACCTTTGCCTCGCCCTCTTGTCCCTTATTTTTTATAAGAGACTAATAGGTCTGTAGCTTGTTTAAGAGCGTTATAAAGGTGTATTCCAACTTCTTCATAACCGAATTGTTGTAGAATTGCAGGAAACTCTTTGGAGGAGATTCAAGAATGAAGCTTACCTTAATTTGCTCGTCTTTGACGACCTCGTTCGTCTCCGCCACATTGAAGTGGACCATGTTCTCATGATAAGGCACTGATGAGCCCTCATTCGTGCGAAAGTTATAGATTAACTTAAGGGCTTCTTGGCGAGACAGTGAGAACGATTGTCCAAACATGCTCTGCAGCGTGACCATGTTCTCATGCTTTTTAGCAAGCACATCAGATATGCTCGCCAAGATGTAGACATTGGCCTTGTCGTTGGCTTTGATCCACTGGTCATAGACCTTACGCACCGCCACAGTGGCGTTAGGCGCATGAACTTGAGAACATTCCTCTTTAAAGACGAACCTAATATCATCTATTACGAGTATAGTGTTTAGGTTCGATTTCCACTGTTTGTAATTCTCGCCGTTAAGTTTTTCAGCGGCTAAAAGGACGATAATAAAAGTCGACATGCTGAAAATAAAAACAAACCTATATCAGTTTCATGCATTATCCTTTAACCCAGACATTTTTTTAGCAAAAGTAATAAAGCAGCCTAACAAAATTATTTTCCAGCGGCGCTTCAGTGATTTAGAGCAACAGCTACCGAAGAGAAGACAGCTACTGCTTCACTGAATTGAGACGTTCTCAACTAAATCTTGCACAAGCATAACTCTTATTCCTATAATCATTAGTCACCGTTTCTTTGGTCAGGGAATTCCTAACTAGCTTAACAATTCCCCATAAGTGTGACCCACCATTTTCAGACCCTAGAGATCTGTACAATAATCTCGCCGTAGGGAAGAACAATATTGAGGCAAAACCTAAGCGACCTTTATCCATTTTTGGAGTTTGCTTTGGTTTTGATTCCATACAATGGACTTTACGTAGGGATGATCGCTCTAGGACGACACGCAGGTCATGTATGAAATCTCACAATGCAAACTAATGGAAGAGATCGCAGGATGTGTTGTCACACGTCATTCTCCCACATACTATGAATACTATCTCCATTCACCTCAATATTGAACCATTCAAACACCTTTAGAAGGGAGGTCGTGCCCAGGGCGTCATGAGGTCGAGCATGGAACTCACAGTGTGAACTTTAAGGAGAAACGTGAGAAAAAATGATATGTCATATATACCTTATATATCAAAATATATGTAGTATATTACATATTCTCTTTTTCTCCCACTTAGTATTCTAAGACAATGGTGATAGGCGAAAAAAGTGTATGTTGCTCGTTTATGGAACGAAAGGCTCTGAGAACCCAACTGCAACGAGAGCGTGGTCCTTTAGGCACTCTCCCAAGGCATCATATAGAGAAACCTTGTGCGCTCACTTGGCGAGTACCCCACTGGGTCCATGGCCGAGTTCGTGGCTAGGATTAACAGCAACATAGCAGGGGAGGAAATGCTCGAGGCCCAATCCCTAGACAAAAAGCTGGGCAATGCGACTAGGCGCGACAAAGGGAAATCAAAGGAGAAGTCGGCCATGAAAAGAGAATTCAGCGGAGCTCGGTTGAACTCCAGAACCTACCGACCACAGCGATGCGAGTAGTACACTCCTAGTCGCATCCTGGTGCATAAGATAATTGCCCGAATCGACGGGACCCCGTCAACAACCTACTACAATGGTC